>JABXWE010003283.1:0-29516 GCA_014611495.1 Limonius californicus | reverse complement strand
TTTTGCGTAATTTTTGTACTCTTCAAATTTCCTTTACGAATATATAATATACTTTATATATAATCATTTTAATTAAGCTGGAAAATGGTATTTTATTAACATTAAGTTTCAATTATTAATTAGGAGGCCTAGCATGCAAATAACAAAAGATGAAATATATGAGGAAAATTTAAATGCAAGAACTTACTTGAGAATTCTGGAAACACATATCGTTCCTTTTATGGAAAATCTTCCTTTGAGGGAAAGGCAAACACTATACTTTCAGCAAGATGGGGCACCACCTCACGATGGCAGAATTATTGCAGAATGCCTGAATATAAACTTTGAACTGCAGTGGATTGTGAACATTGGGCCACACAGGTGGCCTGCCCGGTCAGCTGATATGACATTAGATTACTTTTTCTGGGGATTTGTGAAAAATATATTATATTTAAATAGAAATAATACACCAGAAGAACTGCATGAAAATTTTGAAGCGGCCATTGCAACTGTAACAAAGGTTCACATCCGCAACGCAATTAACAGCGTGAGAAAACGGTGTCAACTATGTATAAATAATAATGGACTGCAATTTGAACATTTAATGTAGTTTCATTTCATCTATTTGTTGCCATTTTGAACGTTAATGTTAATAAAATATCATTTTTCAGCTTAATTATAATGATTATATATAGAGTATATTATATATTCGTAAAGAAAATTTGAAGATTAAAATAATTACGCAAAAACATACAGGGTGTTCCATTTAAAAAAACACAAATTTATTCCATTGCTCCGTTCCTGTAACCCATAGTAAACAAGTGAGGACGTCAATGGATTCTGCAGGAAAAACTATGTAAAAGACTAATTTAAAATTATTCTGCACACCTAATAATAACCGAGATAAAAACAATTTTAAAAATAGGCAAATTTTAACAATCCCCTGTAGCTCCCTAACCGATCGCCATAGCAAATATCTGTTTGCGCTATTGTTATTTTCTCAAAAAAAGAGCCCGAGACTGCTTAGTTAGTTTTTTGATATCTGTCATGGTTTCCGAGATACCCTGCAAAAACATCAAAAATGAGACACCCTGTACACAGCCAATATCCATTGGGAAAGTAAGGCAAATTATGTTCATTCATACTTCAATAACAAAAATATAAAGTATTTATGCAGTTATTGCCAACAATTAAACAACCAAATACCTACCTTTATATCCTGCCGTAGCCATACCACAAAACAATGCCAAAAATGCCCAAAGCAACATGGTTCAAAACAGCAATGATCTTTTTGTTTACAAAACTAAATGCACACTAAATTCAAATTTCTAACGAACCCCGTTCGTTCACGATAACCCTCAAAAACCGGATTGCTAGCTTGGCTCACGCATCGTTATCACAACTACCAAAACAAAAACAATAATAAAAAGTAGAAAGTTAATTAAATTTTAAAAAATTAAATTCCAATTCAACAAAGTTTAGGCTTAGAAAATTATCCACCGATAAAATGAATAAACATTCGCTTTCTATTTCAGACAACACCTACATTATCGAGTGGTTTAAATTAGTAAAATACTTAAATTGTACATGCTGTTCTCAAAAAAAGAATTTTAAAAACTTTGCATTTCTGTTTCTTAGAGAGGGAATCCTGATTTATCCATGTTTCTCTTATTGGTTAATGCTATCTCATTATTATGTTATAAATGTAATATGCTCTGAAGGAGAGAGATTTCCCACCACGGCAACCTCTGAAGAAAGAAACTACAAAAAGTATCCATCCAATTTACCAGTTACCTGACTATAACTTAATGATTAAGTGAAGACGCGTAGACCCACAAATCGAGCATTTGTTTGAAAGGGCAAATAGGTACATATTTAAATGGCAGTGAAGCTGTATTCAAATTAAAAATGTAATAGAATATACAGTTCTAAACATGCGAAAAACTTTAACCACGTATAACAGGTTATTTAACAACTAAATTATCTAGCATTTTTTTTATTCGGCGCCGTTGAGAAGATATGGCGCTCCACTACAATGTAAATAACTTTCTTGTCTCTTGTTCGATTGAAAAATTCCAGCAGATATTCCAGAATAGCTTGTGCTTGTGGTCTAGCAGAATCTTCAATATTATTGGGATAATCTTCTTCGTTTAGATTTCCGTCAAAAAAGATTGGATCAATGATTCTCCTTGCATTCGGGATCCCATTTATAAATGATGTTAACCATTTTCGCGGAATTAATGTTGTTTTTCAATGCTCCATATGCACATATTTAAAAATGGATAGACTCCAATTAGATGAAACCAGCGTTCATCGGTAAAAAAGGTTTTATTCAATGCTTCATCATTATTGAGAATTTCATGAAACAACTGGCAACATGTAACTCACTTTTACTAATCTGAGGAACAATTCCTGTCATATTTGAAATTTATGTGGGTGCATTGGAAGGTCTTGTGAAAGAATATTGTAATCTGAGCCGATGCTTAAATCTGATTATTGAGATAACCATTATACCGAAATTGTCAGATCTTCGTCGACTATATTTCTTTGATATTCCACGACGAGGTCTCCTTATTCTTGGTTTGTTTTTTACAGAACCTATTTCGTCAAAACACACTACTATTCTCAAAACTTCAGGGAAAAAGTTATTATTTACCATGAACTTTGGAAACCTTTGTGAAAATTCTTGTTTAAAAGCATTGATAGAATAGTTTCCGTTTTCATTCCGTTGGCTACTAAGAAAATAAAACTTCACTATAAATGTTTTTTGTTCCTGAGTAAACATTTTACTGTAAAATAATTCGGAATTAAATTTCTATTTTAGTTTAAATTAATTTTGACTTAAGTCAAATATATTATCTTCTTCTTCTTCCTTCTTCTATTATAGGCGTAAGCCTGTTCCTTATTCGTCTTGCCTCTTATGCATGTAGGTTAGCACTCCATCGTTTTCCGCAATGGGACGTTTCAGTGGCACCGGTTCATCGCCGTCGTTTCATCGCCGCCGTTTCTTCGCCGAGTGGTTTTATCGCCGCCGTTTAATCGCATAATGTATTGCCTGTAAACGTATGATGCCAATTTGTAACAATCCTTAATTGTTAAATAGGAGTATTCTAAACGGAAAATTACAGCTTACGGGATCGGTCTTTTCGTTTTCGCGGAAACAATAGAAATTTTAAAATTTAACGAAGGTGATCGAACCAACAAACAACCACGCGGAAACTGCACATCGACGACTGCAGACAGAATTAGGAGTCAATCATCCGACTGTTTGGAAGCTTATTAATGGATTACGAAAAGTACAAAATGGGCGTGATACCTATTACGAACAGCTTGTTACCGGAAACCAGTGGCGCACCCAGGATTTAATCTTAGGGGGGGGGGCAGTTGTGTATACAGCGTTATGTCACGAGCGCGAAGCGCGAGTAATAAAACCTAGAGCAAGAAAGGGGCGTGGCCTAATTTTAAGAGAATCTTCCATATTTTAGAGGAACTTAATGAAACCCAAAATATCATGTTTCATGTATCTTTATTTTTTATATTTCCTAATATATAATAATATAAAACTGGGCCGGGTTGTATGGAAAAAAAATTAATTGAAAACTAAATAAACACCATTAGATTTTTATAGAAATTTCTTTATAGAATAAAATCAAGTTTTCTTTTTTTTATATAGTTCTTGAATTGCCTCTGTCGTGGTAACATTAATCTCTCTGTGTACTTATATAAAGCAAAGCCAATCCATTCAATCGTGATTCAGTCATGCCCGAACTTAAGTAAGTTTTTAATAGGCGTAATGTTGAAAATGACCTTTCACTCACGCATGATATTACCGGAAGCGTTGCAAATAGTTTTAATAAATTATAGATGTTAGGGTATATAGGTTTATCACACTTTGAAAGTGCATCAATAGCATTTTTGCATGGCGTTATTTCAATAGATTTATCAAATTTTTTATACCACAACTTGAATTCAGTGTTCAAAATTGCTGGATTTGTTGAGACCGAATCACCGTCATAAAATTCACACAACTGACGAAAATCTTCCGTCACAGTTGCTGCTGGAGGTTCTTTTCCATTTGGCATGAGAGAAAAAATTTTTCAAAATGTTGCCGTGTCGTGTGAATCGTTCTTGAAGTTGGGTCAATATTTGATCAATAAATGGAATAAAAATCGATCTTCTGAAATACTCCTCTACAGAATCGACTGGAACATTGGACCTTATGTTTGTTTTGATGTAATCCTTGGTTTAAATAAATGGTTTCTTAATATCAATATTAAAATTATTGGCTTTTATGCATGCTTCATCGTAAATATCCTTAAAAGAAGTTTCTGCTGTTTCACGAACGGTATTTAATTGAGCAACAACATCATCAACTAAATTATGTGCAATCAAAAGGTCAATGTCAGACTTTTGCAAAACTTCTGATTATGGCAAGGTGTAAGAAAATATATTTTGTAAGCTTAATAAGGAAATTATGAAGGTAAATTCACATAATGAATTATTTAAAAGTTTTGCGTTTGAGGACGAATCTCTGTCTTCCCAAGATATTATTGCTTCAAGACCATGAATCACTCCATCTAGGCGTACTTCATTGCGAAGCGTCTGGGATTCCCGAGAGTTATAGGGTATTACCACATTATTTGACCACTGATATAATTTTTAAATTTGTTGTAAAAATTTTTTAATTTTTTATTTAGGATTTATTTTAATTGACGAAGTTCAGCTATAAAAATTCTAGTCATGGGGGGGAGGCAGGGCCCCCCGTGGGTGCGCCACTGCCGGAAACGAACCACCTTTAAAACTTCGGAAATATCGTCAAGCCGACAAAAGAATAAGAAGAATAGTGTCTGAATATCACAATAGGGATGCAATAGAATATCTCCACGGGTTAGCTCATAATTATTAGTTTCAAATATCAAATCTCAAAATATACTTTCTAATTTAGTGAACAGGTTGTACCTATTAATTGTTCTAATTAATTATTTATAGTGCATTAATTGTCTGTAGGCTTAAATACTACTTATTTTCAAATAAAGTGAATTCCTGGATTATCTATTTTAAATTGTTTAACTGTACCTTTTTTTAAATAATTATAATCCGTTAATTGTATAATAAATAATATTTAAATATGAAATCTCAAAATATACTTTTTCATTTTTGTGAATAATTTTATTAATTGTTTTAATTAATCAAAGCGCATTAATTGTCTGCAACCTTAAATACTACCGATTTTAAAATAAACTGAATTCCTAGAGTACCTATTTTATATTATTGAACTGTACCTACTTTTAGATTTTTAATTAATTGTAGAGTTTTATATCATTTAACTGTACTAGTACGTACGGAATTTTTCTTGAAAAATAAACTGAAAGTACCTGGAGCAATAAAAACTTTTCTGTGGTACGCTACAGATATTAAATACATACACGACGATAACTATTTACTATAACTGGCGATGAACTGGGCCTGACGATGGAACGGCGGCGATGAAACGGCGGCGATGAACCGGCGGCGCTGAAACGTCCTAGACCGATCTTTTTCTGGTCTGTGCTTCTTTTTCCGACCGGCGATTTATCTCTCGCTATTTTTATCCTTCCTTCTGTCATATTACACCCACTCATTAATATTTTCTATGTTACATTGTTATCTAATATTTTCACTTCTTTCCTATCCAGTAATTTTTTCCGGCAACCTTGCGGAGCACCTTCATTTCTGATACCTCAAGTAATCGTTTGGTTTTAGATGTATCTAGTCTGGTGTAGGCCGTATATGTCGTAATTGGTCTGGTCGTAGCTTTGTAGTGTCTCTTCTGATTGTACTTATTCCTCCAGATGGTATCATTCAAGCAACCCACTATCCTGTTTGCTTTGACTACTTATTGTCGTACTTAATTTTCAACATTTCCATAACTTGTAATCTCTATGCCAAGATACTTACATATGTAAATGTCATAATCGTGCGGTTGAAAACAAAAGAATTATGTTTTCATTGGGACCACTATCATATAACAGAAACGCTTCGCCGTCTATATTTTTGTATTCTTCAGGAAAATGAAGATCTGTCAGGCTTCTTGGGTTTGCTGGAACGGCTTCTGCAACTGTTCTTACTCGCTGAAGTATTTGCTTTAAAGTATTAACAGGAGGTAGTTAGGCCGATACTGCTGCAGGTAGTTGCAAAGACATGTTTGTCAATACAGCTTGGGTAGTTAGCTCTATTTGTTTGGCCATTTCTTTCATATTTGCAACAGCCACTTTTGCTCCGACTTTGGCAGCATCCGCAACATGATTGTGAGGGGCACTTCTTACCACTTCATCATGTAAATAATGCACTCTTCCTCGACAATGGTTCTTGTTGTAATTACCACTTTTCCATATAATTTTCTCACTACTGGTTTTCTCTTTCTTGTGGATATAACCATCGTATAGCAATATTTTGTTACCTCGTTTACTTATTACAAACTGCAACACCATACCTACACCTTGAAATACTAGCAAAGTTTAACTCTTTAAGCAATGCAATCTGCAGTAAAACTGAATATGTGAAATGGTATGTACAAGCTTAAATACAGGTCTACCTATCCGTTAATGTTTAACGAATTTGCGATAACGCGGCTAATCCGGGAGCACAAAGGGTCAGAAAATCCCGCTGACGCTGGTAAAGTAACTTTCAAATTCCAAGAAAGGCATTCGAATTCACAATACACCATAATTAAACGTAAATAACCCCATAAATTCTAATAAAACTTATATTAAGTTTATAAACGCGTCCAAATTGCCTCGCGTCCCATTTACGCACGCGTCAAATTGACGTACGCGTCCAATTGTCGCGCGTCCAATTGACGCACGTCTAATTTACCGCATCCAATTGACATGGATCCATGAAACCCATATTCTTATACACAGCGGTAAAGAAAAAAGCAACCGAGCTACAGCCGGAGTTGGGTTGGTAGTACATAAGAAATACCAAGAGCATATTGAAGACATAAAATATACAAACGAAAAACTATCACATTGTGAGAGTAGGTACACGCACCAAACATCAGTAAACCAGGGGCATAAAGGGAACTATTTTTTGAGCAACTACAGGAAACACTAAGCCAAATAGACAACAACGAAAAATATTCATCGTGGACGATCTAAATTTGTGCAAAAATTCAATGAGGAAGTTCTGAATAATAACGGCGAAATGCTACTGGGAATATGAACACAAAATGAACTCAGGATAAACAATACCTTTTACCAGCATAACGTTCAACATAAATACACTTGGCATAACTCACGTGGACAAGAATCTGTAATAGATTACGTTATTACTGATAAAAGAATTCATCCCTGCCAGATTCTGGATGTGCGACCACAGACCTCTACGGAAGTAGAAAAATGCAGAAAAATCATGAGAGAAGCTAAGTCAAAATATAATTAACAGCAGTGGCGGCTTGTACTAAAGGGCACAAGGGCACGTGCCCACCCAACCACCAAGATAAACACAGAAACAAATTCGCATATAATTCAGTGCATTATTTTAATTTCATTATTTTAACGATGGTATCAAATTTTCCTTCCGCACCACGGGCGGGGCTAACGCGCTCATAACTATTTTCCGGGGAACGGTCTGATTTGTACCTATGTAGAACAAGATTCGATTGCCTATCGGTTATCTTCGCTATACGTGATATACCAGGCGAATGGGGCACCGAGCGATTTGTTCCCCATTTAAAGTCAACGTTTGAATTTCGACCGCAGTATTTTGTGTTTTCGAGCAATCGCGCGTGTGAATTCAAAGACGAAACTGACGTTTTTTCAATGATGGAAGTTAATTGTGTACAAAATCTTTTAAACAACCCGCTATCATTTGAGGAAAAACTTTCAATTAAGAAGAAAGGAAGGCCTATTCCTGATCTTCAGATAAACTACAGTTCGACAAGTAAAACCCGAACGTACAATAGAATATCAATATTCAACAAGAATATCTATGAAAAATACGATTGGATGTGCGGATGTTCAGTAACAAATAAACTGTTTTGTTTTATGTGCTTAAATTTTAAGAACGAGGTTAGTGCGTGGAATAAACAAGGGGTGAATGATTTAAAACACATTGCAGAGAGGGCAAAGAAACAGAAATCTTCCGTTTCTCACATGAATGCGTGCATGGATTTTAGTGTTTTAGGCAAAGTGGACATCCGCGAACAACTAGAGGGTGCTTATTTGCTACATAAAATTAAGTACAACGAAGACGTGGAAAAAAATCGTCATATTTTGCGCCGGTTAATTATGTGTATTAAATTTTGCGGTGCTTTTGAATTAGCGTTGCGAGGTCACAATGAAACATTAAGGTCAGACAATCCAGGAATTTATTTCGGGTTAACCAACTTTGCTGCCGAATTAGACGCTGTGCTTGCAATACATATGAAAGGTTCACAAGTGTTTAAAGGCGTCTCAAAAACTATTCAGAACGAATTGCTAGATGCAATGTTGCAAATTTACAAGCAGGAAATATTAAAAGAAATTAAATCTGCAAATTTCATTGCTTTGGAGGCCGATGAAACTACTCATAGACGTCTTTTCCGGCATGAAAAATAGGAGAATGGATTTTATGTACAAAAAATAGGTAAGTTTTTTTGTGCCCACCCTCTTTCTTAACTCACGAGCCGCCACTGATTAACAGTGCATGTGAAGCAGTAGGAACTAGAAAAATTAATGTTAATTGCAAGAGAAACACGAATCCATGGTTCGAGGAAAAAGTGAGAAACCTAGAAGCAGAAAAACGAAAAGCCTACATTGACTACAGAAACAAGAAAACGCCGGAGGAATACGATCGCTACAAATTTGTAAGGAATAAAGTGAATGAAAGGATATCTACAATTAAAAGGGAATTCTGGGGGCAATTTACGTTAGATATGGAACATGATCTCTATAGAAGACAAAGGAAGATTTAGAATATTCAGAGCCCACATTAAGCTGTAGGTCCTCTATGTCTTTGGCATTTTAAACGCGCAACACAGGCATAGGAGAGAAGATCGCTATGTCTTGTAAGAGATAAAGCATTCGAGTACGAGTAAATATGTACCCGATTAATTATTATTTTATTAAAATTAAAATTTATTTACGGTCTTTAAAAGTGTACTCTTTTTGATTCAAAAATTTCTGGTCACCCTACGGCAAACTAAACGGTTTTGTCAGCTACTTAAGTAATTTTTCAAATAGAGAAATTAAAATGCTAACGTGCCAGCTACAAATAATTTTTAATGTTTGGTGTCAACGAATTATTTGTTTAACGAAGATACTGTCTGTGTTTTTCAGGTCAATTCGATGCAATTAATATAAAAATGAAACTGAAGAGTTATTTCTGTTGCTTCATCGTAACCACTTTAACTGTACTTTGTACTTTTTTTATGTTCAAATAACTTCAATATTTACGAGAATCTGAGCCGTAGAAAACCTGGAATACATACAGGGAATTTTTCTTTTTAGTATACATTGCCTATGTATACTTTTAAAAAGAACGCGTCAATTACGCCTGTTATGTAGGCAACCAACTATATAGACAACTGAAGCATGCTGTGACCAAAACAATCAAATTAATTCAATGTTAAAAAATAAAATTAATCTTTATGTAGTGTCTTCTTGCGTTTTTTATACAACCATGTACAGTAAAGATGATAAAGTGGAAATTCTAATGTGGTACCGGAATGGAAACAGCTTAAGAACTGTCAGAGACTTATTTTCAGTAAAATATCCAGAAAATTCCCTATTCCTTGTGTTCGAACCATACACCATACAAACAATTGTTCGAAAACAGAGGGATGCTTAATAAATTCCCATAAAATAAGAACTAAAAGTAATCACGTTTTAACCGAAGAAATGAAATTAAATATTTTATTCTACGTTGAAGAAATCATAATTAATAGTTATAACAGTGAATAATAATTTAAAAAAGTTTGCGATGATCGGGAATTGAACTTGAATCAGCTTGGAAGGCAGCTATGCTGACCATTACACCACTTTGCTGTTGACGGAAATAAAATGTTCACGGATCTTGCAGAAACATCACCCTGTCGATTTTTGTATTTAACAAAAAAGTCATCATCTGTGTCCTATTTACAGGGTGAAATATTTATTTAATATAAACACTGCATCAACATAATCTTCCTACTCAAATAATTCACAACTACCGTGATGTTCGCTTCTGTTTTTTAGTAGTGGGTCGAGTTGGCTGCCTACACAATAGGCGTAATTGACGCGTTTCTTTTAAAAGTATACATAGGCAATGAATACTAAAAAGAAAAATTCCCTGTATATCTGCTATGCGTAAATTGCCTTGGAAATTTTCTACTAACACTACAAATTGGCGCTTGAAACAAACATGCAATAAAAAGGCACACTAAAAATCTATGCTTTAGTTTTTATTACATAAATACATCAATTTACTATTAATATCAAATATTATAGCTATATTGTCTATATAAAATCTACAATTAAGTACAAACAACTACTGATAACACATTTTACCAGATGAATAGAAATTGATGGTATTTTTATAATGGAGTAAAATATCTAAACAAAAATACCACCAAATCAAAATTGTGAAGGGTTGCACCGTTTGTGAATAGGTAATTGAAAAATAAGTAATTGAGTTATTTTTGGCTAAATTTAATTTCTTTTATAAAGGTTTTAAGATGATACCAAATGTTAGCTTTTTTCATTTTCAAATTGAGTAATATTTGAAAATAAATAGCATACGTTTATTCTGAAAATCTCATTTAATATTTAAAAAGTCAATTATTAATATTGGAATTTGTATAAATATGTTGAAAATAATAAAGTTAAAAGAGAATCGATTGTGTATGTATGTAAATATGTATATTTTTTACTGTGTGTGTTTTAAAAAAAAGATTTATATTTGTATATTTTTAAATTGCTTCATCACTTCATAGACTCTAATATTTCATAATAACAAAACACCTTTCTGCAAATTATTATGGTATAATGTAATCCAATTTAAGCCTCATCAGCTTGAGACATACATACACATTCAAATTTTTCACTTTCATTTATAAAGTTTGCTTGAATTTAAAAAGAAATATTAGTAAATTGCAAAAGAAAGTGTTTTGCGAAACATAACACATCCATCTATTTTCTAGTGATGGTTTCTGGGTGGTCAGATCTTATCAAGTTGTGGTAAGAGACTTTGCAACCAAATTTATATTTGACAAATATTGTTGACCTAACTTTTGTAACTAATCCAATTTTAAACTTTAAAGGGCAAAATTCGGGAAACATTAAATTTTTGAATTAACATTTTCTAACATATTTCTCAAAATAGATTTGGCTGCTTCGGTGAAAAACAACAAATTTATTTTATCAAGATCATATTGCTTTTGTTAATTACCAGGTATGACGTAAGAGACAGCTATGTGAATTGCAAGAACAATCATACAGTTTTCAACATTTTACAAACAGAAAATAGGAAAATCACTTATAAAATAAATAAAACAACACATTGAGATATTATTAGTGGTAATAAATAAAACTTATATGTGATGTATACGAGTATTAGTGCATATTATCACAGATGTTATTTTTGCACGATTATTTTGTA
This sequence comes from Limonius californicus, assembly GCA_014611495.1. Lineage (NCBI taxonomy): Eukaryota > Metazoa > Arthropoda > Insecta > Coleoptera > Elateridae > Limonius > Limonius californicus. Next base: position 17,939 of record JABXWE010003283.1, on the reverse strand, counting down.
TAAAGCTGTATAAAAATTAAACTTACTAGTGTTTAAAAGTTACAGAGATTCTGCTTTAATTTCTTAAAATACTCCAAAATGATGTAACTCAGATCTACTGTCATGGAATTTCACGAACAATACTGCAGGAATTTTGGCTGCCAAAGTCCAAAAATGACGATTTTACTAATACTTCACTTCACAGTAAACTTTTCTAAAGCTTTGAAAATTATATAATTTAAAATTTGTTCATTTTTTACTTACACCGTATGTAGAACTTAAAATTACAGCATTCAAAAATTAGTTTGTAAAAAGGTACAAAACTTCATTAATAAAGCAGAGAGTATCCATGTTAATTTATTGTCTAAGCTTTTGCCTTCCCTTTGGAATTCTTGCCCGAGTTGTCTGCATCATCAGGTCTCTTAGGTCGTAATATGAAATTCAAATTGAAGGCTGTATTGACGGCATAATATACATTTGCATTAGGAGGCAATACCATTTCTGAAAAGAAACACTTTATTTAATAAAAAAAATATGAAAACGACGAATTTAAAATATTGGGATAAACAGAAAGATTAAATTAAAATAAACAAAATAAAGAGAAAAGAGGAACTAAAACAAAAAGATCCTAAATATACATATGTATATAAATTGAAAAATATATCATCATCATCATCATCATCATTAGGATGTTCAGGAATTGCAAAAATAGGTAATGTTAACGCAACCGATTATGATTAAGTCTAAGAATAATAAAAATAAATCTAATACTGAATGAAATTGTATGCAATAAACAAAATAACCCACAAAATGAATAAATTGAATTTTATAATGACAGATGCATATTGAAGATTTGGAGAGAAGTAGAGAGGAAAACTTATGCCAAAGGAGAGAAAGTTAACAAGAAACAAAAAATTGTAAAAGAAACGGTTTGATAATGGATACAAAAAAGAAATGATTGTGAACAAGAGTAGATACCAGGATGAAAATAAAAGGAAGAAGACAGAAAGGAAACCAAAATTTTTATGAGAACAGCATGTAGAAAATTTGGTGAAGGAGAGAGGCAATTTTATACGAGAAAAGAAAAAACAAAAAATGTACAAGAAGTAGGGAGAACCATTTCCCATTAGAAATGGAACTAATTACCAAAATTAAAGTAAAAGGAAGAAGACAGAAAAGCAGATAGAGAATATCATGGAAGAGAAGCATGTAGAAAATATGGTAAAGGAAGGTGGAGAAACTATACCGGAAGCAAGAAAATTCCGAAGAAACAGAAAATGTATACAGATTCGGAAATAGGGGATCTGGAAGGTTAAATTGTGTTTAGCGGCTAAGCTGTAATAATGTGTCGATACTATATCGCGTGGGGAGACGGCAAGCCAATGAGCGTCAATTTCTACGTACACGTAGATCCCAGTCAATCTCGATCGCTTGAGGTGGTTGTATTGGCAGTCTCCGTTTTATTTAGCCGAAGTAAAATATTGACGCAATCTGGAATTAACAAAACAACTTGATATAATTTGTAGAATTATATCAAATCGTAATGTTTAATATAATTTTATATTATTTACCACCAACTGGGATAAAAGAAAACAAATGATTCTTAAATTAAATATTAAAAATAAAAATATATTCCTTTCAAATTAAAAAACCCGTTCCTGGTAAAAATAAAATATTGATAATAAATTAAAAATAACTAAAACGTAAATTTTTTACAATAAATAATAAATATTAATTTATGAGGGGTTCGAATATTCCACCTTCTTGTGCCATACAATAGCCTAATCTGTGGTAGAAGTTCCGCCGAACTTCTTGCAGTGTCTCGGCAGCAATCTCCGTGGCAGCTGCAACGATTTTTTCTCGGAGTTCCTCTAAGGTTGTAGCCCTATCATGGCTACGTTTGTAAATGGTTTCCTTAAGGAAACCCCAAGAAAAAAAACAAGACGTTAGATCGGGCGATCTTGGTGGCCACAATATCGACCCCACCCTGCCAATAATACGATCAGGGAATGTATTCTGAAGAAAGTCCATTACCCTAACTGTATTATGTGCGGGACAACCATCATGTCGGAACCAAATTTCTTGGAAATTAACATCAAGTTCCCGAACAGCAGGAATTAGTTGATGTGGTAATAAATCCAAATATCTTTCGCCATTTAAATTACCGTCGATAAAAAGTGGTCCAATAATATTATTACCCAATATACCAGTCCAAACGTTAAGTTTTTGTGGGTACTGGGTTCGGTTAGGTACATAAAGATGTTTATTTTCCCGAGACCAATACCGAGCGACGGAAGGATTGTGATATCCATGTACTGGAAAAGTACTCTCGTCAGAAAATAAAATATTTCTGATGAAGTGTTCATTTTCATGTGCCTTTTCCATCACGGTTTCACAAAATTGCATCCGGTGGATATTGTCCTCGGGAAATATTTCTTGGACAGTTCCTAGTTTAAAACATTTGTATTTATTACGATGCAAAATATTTCGGACCGTTCGCTGGTTAATATTAACTTCGTTAGAAATTAGGCGACTCCAACAAGGTTCATTAATTTCAACAAATGAACAAACATTCACTTCCCCTCTCTTCTCTCTCTTGAGACAAGTGAGGAACTGCATGTTCTTCATTTGTTTTTTTGGAATTTCCTGCAAAATCCCACAACACAACCCTATTTTTCGAAGGCCTTTACTATATTACTTAAGTACAGCTTGTATTGAAGGAATTGGCCGATTCGCAAATGCCACAATAAATAAATTTACGGTGTCTTGAAGAGAATTCCCAGCAAAATGTCATTTTATTAATCGGACCTTTTCTTTGGTTGTATAAATCAACAATGTATTATTAAAGTAATACAACTGATATTAAATGAAGCGTTGGTTTTCTAAACGAATGTTACCCCCGACCGCAGTTGGATTTGTAATGATATAGAAACATGAAGTGCACATGCACACGCATCGGCCTGTCGTCTCCCCATGCGGTATAGTATCGACACATTATCACAGCTTAGCCGCTAAACACAATTTCACCTTCCAGATCCTCTATTTCCGAATCTGTATAGAAATTTGATGAAGGGGAGAGAGGATAGACCATACCACAGGAAAGAATAGAAAAATGTATAGGAAAGGGGTTAATCTTCTTCTTCTTAGGGTGCTTTGTCTCTTACGAGACGTAGCGATCTTCTCTCCTATGCCTGTGTTGCGCGTTTAGAGTGCCACAGACATAGAGGACCTACAGCTTAACGTGGGCTCCGAACCACGGGAAGTGTAAACACTTCTACTCCAGAGAAGATTTACTAGGCAGAATACCTCGCTGGTTTGCCATTGCCTTGCGTGGGAGAACGGCCGTTAAAAATCCGATGTTCCGGTACTGGGAATTGAACCCAGGACCCTCAGCGTAGAAGTCTAACGCGCTAACCTCTAGCCTACGGCCGCCTCAAAGGGGTTAATAATGGATACAAATAAGAATTATTATGAACAGGAATAGATAACAGGATGAAAGTAAAAGGAAGAAGACAGAAAGGAAACCAAGAATGTTATGAGAGAACCATACAGAAAATTTGGTGAAGGAGAGAGGAAATGTACCAGAGAAGAGAAAGTTAGTAGCAAGAAACAGAAAAATTTACAGGAAGTATGAAGAACCATTTGAAATAGGGCTAATTGCCAATATTCAAGTAAAAGGAAGATAGAATGGTAGACAGAGAACATTTGGTAAAGGGAGGTGGAGAAACCATACCAGAAGCAAGAAAATTACGAAGAAACAGAAAAATGTATAAGAAACGGGTTAATTATGGATACAAAGAAGAATGATTAGGAACAGAAATAATTACCAACATTAAAGTAAAAGGAAGAAGACAGAAAGGCAAACAGAGAATATCATGGAAGAGAAGCATATAGAAAATTTGGAAGAGGAAGGTGGAGAAACCACACCAGAAACAACAAAATTAAGAAGGAACGAAAAAATGTAGAGGAAACTAGTTAATAATGGATACAAAGAAAAATGATTAGGAACAGGAATAATTTCCAGGATGAAAATTAAAGAAAACAGGAAGAAAACCGAGAATATTACAAGAGAACCATAAAGAAATGTGATGAAGGGGAGAGAGGCTAGACCATGCCAGAGGCAAGAAAATTAGGAAGGAACAGAAAAATGTAGAGGAAACGGGTTAATAATGGATACAAAGAAAAATGATTAGGAACAGTACTAATTACCATGACGAAAGTAAAAGAAAGAAGACAGAAAGGAAACCAAGAATGTTATGAGAGAAGCATACAGAAAATTTGGTGAAGGAGAGAAGAAATGTTGTACCAGAGAAGAGAAAGTTAGCAAGAAACAGAAAAATTTACAGGTAGTAGGAAGAACCATTAGGAATAAGACCAATTACCAATCTTAAAGTAAAAGGAAGACAGAAAGGCAGACAGAGAATATCATGGAAGAGAAGCGTATAGAAAAAGGAACAGAAAAATGTACAGATTGAAAAATGATAGGAAGAAAAGTGATAACTGAAGGCCTTGGGGTATAAAATAGACTAAATAAACAACAACATACCTTTGTCGGGTAAAACTTGAGCAAGAGTATAACCATCTGGGTTTCCTTCCAGACAAAGCTTTAACATGGCATTTCTAATAACCTGAGGAGTCCTTTCATTATTACTGAGCATGATGCTTTTGTACAACACAATCCCATCAGTTTCCACACAGTCCGTTTCATATGTTACTTTAATTATATAAAAATCAGGACTGCTTTTCTGTGAATGGTTTGGACTTAACGTTCCCGTGCTGTTTGCAGGAACTTGGAGTTTATTATTAGCACTACCCGAATGAGAACTATTAAGAGAGACATCGAGAGAAGGCAAGGACGAACTACTGCTCGAGTTAGACATCTGTGATGGACTTAATTTACGGTCTATGCTATTGTGTGGCGAGCTTGGAGTGCTATCGATATCACAATAAAACTGCGAACTGTTGCTGCTGGAATTGCTCGCAATCGAGTCATTCTTCTTATGACCCAAACTCTTCTTTCGGTTTTTGTTTGTGTTGCTTGAATTACATGACGGTTCAATCTGACAGGTAAGCTGATAGGCTTCTCTATCATCCAACACCAAAATGGAATCGAACCATCTATCGAAAAGTGGATCTTCCGGTAACTGATATGCATTTGCAGCACCCTGGAGTAGTTTTATTTGGGCTAGGACTTCGAATTCTTTCCTCCGTTTATCGAAATTGATCAAACCATCTGCTATGGTATCAGGGATAGCAGTGTCTATCATAGTTAAATCCGTTAAAAATGTGCCCAAGTATGGAATTGTACCAAATGATATGTTTGCAGTATGATTGTTTTGTCTTTGGAACACCTTTTGCAATTGTTTATCATTTTCCCCGACGGTATCAGCAAACTTGGCAGTGCCTTCACGCATCAACAACTCCCTCTGGGCCCACTGGTTGTTATCTTCACTAAATATCCTTGCCAGCTCGTCAAACAGCTCAATCTTTTCCTTCGAAACAGCCTGCCAGGTTTTCTGTAATCTGTATATGGGATTACTTTGTAAACCGCTTATTATGGCTTTAAGGCTGGAAAAATTCTTCAACACTCTGAGCTCTTGTGCTATGTCTATCCAACATGTGATGATCTGGGCCCTTTCAAAGGCTTTCAATTGTGGGTCGACTAGAATAGAAGATATTACTCGGAAGGACACGGCGTTGAACTGGTTTACTGTTGCTAGAACTGTTGCTGCCTCATGCGATCTGCTTTTGTCTCTACGAGACCACACTGCTCCCAAACACTGGTGTGGAACCAATTTTTTAAAGAGTTCCTGTAACAAAGGTCAGTTTATTATACAGACAAATTAATTTTGAAACAGACCATAATATTCTATGTAATATAAGAGGTTTGTAAATTAAGTAATGAGACTGGTAGCGTAGCATTCGAATTGGCAACACTGGGGACGCGGGAGTGGAAGGGGCGGCAGGTGAACTTGTGATACGCCTTCAGTACGAGATTCAACTCGCTCGAGTCATTTGGTTGTCCATAGCGATTTTTTCGTGAAACAGTTTTTTCTAGTGCGTTCTGAAAATGAATGACATCAATTTCAATTAACGGTGTGCTATCAGGTTTTGCGGTGGTTTAAGGCATTGTCAGAAGGAAGAGAGTCGATTGAAGATGAACCTCGCTGCGGCAGGCCTTCATTTTCAAGAACCGATAAAAATGTCGACAGAGTCCGGGATCTTGCGCGTTCAGATCGTCGGTTGACAGTCAGAATGATCGGGGAAGAGGTGAATTTGACTCACACCACGTTCATCAGATTCTGACCAATGAATTGGGGATGAGAAAAATCTACGCAAAAAGGTTCCCAAAAACCTTTCGCAGGACCAAAAGCACATCAGGAGGGAACGGTGCCTTGATTTTTTGGAATCGATTGAAAATAATCCCCATTGTCTGGAACTTATCATTACTGGAGATGAGTCTTGGGTGTTTGAGTATGACCCGGAAACCAAGCGCCAGAGCCTGAAATGACACACTTTAACCTCTCCAAGGCCAAAAAGGCAAGAATGAGCAAGTCGAAAATCAAATGCATGCTGATTTGCTTTTTTGATAACCAAATGGTTAAACAACACTTTACACAGAGTTTCTTGAAATACTTCAAAAAAGGGGTATGCGTGTGAAACCAAACATCAAGAACGACTGGGTGTTGCATCACGACAATGCGCCTTGTCACACAGCTATTTCAACAAACGATTTTCTGGCCATTAAGAACGTTCCTGCGGCTCCTCAACCTCCTTATTCCCCCGACTTGAGTCCTTGTGACTTTTTCCTCTTCCCGAGACTGAAAAATCACCTCAAGGGACATCATTTTGGGACACTGGAAAATATTCAAACGGCTGTAACCGGCCAGCTGAAGGCTATTCCAGTATCCGAGTTCCAGCACTGCTATGAGGAGTGGAAGAATCGTCACCAGCGCTGTGTGGCATCTCAAGGCAATTACTTTGAAGGAGACAATGTTGCATTGTAATTTTATTCGAATAAAAAAATCAGTCTCATTACTTACTTTACACACCTCGTAGCTTATAATAGCTTATAATATTTATACAGATAACTTTGCCATTTTATGATTGTTCAGAAAATAAACCAAGTTAAAAAACTGTACGTCCACTAAAGGGATTCCCAACATTTTATATAAACATTATTTGCAGCTTGACGTAAACCACATAAAATTCCCTTTTCTCTCAGCGCAAACCAAAGGATACCTAAAGGGTGTCCCATTTTGAACTTGGGGATTTTAATTTGGCGCCATTCTCTAACTGTCGACCGTCTAATCAAAAAATATTTTATTTGACATCTATCATCTAGACTTCTAGAGCACCGGTATTCAACAGGGGGTGCGCTTACCCCTGGGGGTACGCCAAGACATCTTAGTGATACATAAAATGTTCATTTTTTATTTTTCTTCGTGGATAATGAAAGCTACAGAAAACCATTTCTTTCCAAAGGAAGGTGTATTGTTTTCTGTTTCTAGCGTTGCCTACTGAGTAGCCAAGTAATAGTTACCCATGGTATTGATTCTACTAATTTGCAATTGTTTTACAACCACAGGACATAGAAACTTTCTCTGCATTATTAAGTTTTAAAATGACTTTACTTATGCACCAACAACTTTGAGGGTACAATACTGAGAAAAGTGGAAAAGTATCTCTAGGAGTACGGGAGGAAAAAGGTTGGATACCACTGGTCTACAGACCAGGCAAACATTTTACGAAAATTTGGTTTCTGTTGTAAATACGAATCATTTCTGAACATTTGACATCAATTGGCCTGCGAGATCGTGCGATCTAATGCCTCTAAACTTTTTCTTTTCGGGCTTTGTGAAGGACTTTGTAATCGACGAGCTCAAGAACAACATTCGTCGCGTTATTGATGAAAATGAGCCGCAAGTAAGCGAAAATATAATTAATAATTTCCTCTTAAGAGTCATCTGTAGAAATAACTGAAGGGACATTTGGCCGATATTTTATTTCGACCATAATTCCATGCCTCCACTTTACAATTAAATGAATAAACCGCCAAGTTTCTAAACATTATGAGTTTTATTCAAAAAACAAAACCCTACATTCAAAATGGGTCTACTCTGTATAGTTAACCCCCAATTCCAAATTTCAGGGAATCCCAGTTTTGTTTTCATAACTAAACCCTTTTAGGTAAAATGCTGATTTTCTTATTTCCAAAAAAACAGTCAATAAAGAGGTTGATCTTATACAAATTATTTGTTTTTCTATTATTTTCTTGCATTGTAGGTTAAAATTATGAAAGAACTCTTCTTCAATTTTTCTACCATTGCAAAAAATCCTAACAAACAAATAAAACGTAGAAAACTACAAATTCTTGATACATTTTTTGTATTTTTAATAAAAAAAACTCATTAGGTCATTCTTAAAATGATTTCTAGTTTCAGGAGAATCTAGGTTAAAAATTCCCATCTACCCACTTTCCAAAATCCCACTACTAAGCTTATAATTTTCAAGTTAAAAAATTTTACAAAGCTCCACACAAAACTACTGTTTCGCTTTTTTCAATATTTTATCAGCAACCGCTATGAGGAAATGAAGAGAAAGGCCTTAGATAGGGGAAAATAGAAAGCTGCGACAAACCAGTCCCAGGACTGACGACCATGGAAGATGTCAATAAAGACGTGAAACCAAGAAAGTTAACAACTTCCATAATTTGAAAAAAAAAATGTGTTAGAAAAATAATTTATAGTTTTCGGAAAATACTCATTTTGTATACAAAAATGCCTGAAAACCTTCATTTCCCTAATCTCCAGCATTACAACTTACTACGTTATATTCTTCGCAGTTTTCTCTAAAAGCAATTTTTGAAAATATTTCCCATAAAACGTCAACTGAAAAGATGTAACCAGCAAAGTTCTTCCCAAATTTGTTGCTTTTTTGATTAAAAACTTTATTAGTTCATTGTTGTTACGATAAACTACAATTATCAGAATACTACAAGAAAACTGCACTAATTTCGAACTCATTTATTTAAAAAAAGGCTTCAAATTCCCACCTCTTTAGCTATAAAGTTATAGTTGTGCATTACTAATATTTCTTCATTTATCTTCCCATGAAAACTCGTTTTCTATGAAAACTATTTTTAAAATATGTAAAAAAAAACAATCAATAAAGAAGCCCACCCTACAACGTCACCAACTTTTCATGGATGTTGTTCTTGTACTTTCTGCGAAAATTTATTATTATATCGTTATGACAATAATAAACGTTGATAATAAACTTTATCCACTCCTATTACGTTATACATACATTATTCAACCGGTTTTGTGCAAGTAATGGAACCTATAACCATTTAGCATAAGTTATAACTCATTACTCAAACTGTGTAGCCAATCATAAAGCAGAATTTTTATTACTCCACATAACCAATTACAAACGTGCAATTAAAACATCGGACAATCACTCGTGTGATAATGAAAATAAATACACTTGTCAAAATTATATCCGAATTCACTCTGAAGATGCAAGCTGCAATATCTTGCGAAACGTTAGTTTGTATGGGTTTACGAACAGCTAACAGGCATAAGCGGATTAAGTATTATTGTCCTGGCAAACAAAATACATTAAGATCAAATCCTTGTCCGTCTCAAGGTTTAAATAATCTAAGCACACGGCCCTGTTTAGGCAAGCGGGGCCTACGAACAAATGTTGCTTAAACATCTAGAGCAAATGCTTGTAAAGGCAGACAAACTACAGGTCGGTCCTTCCCTGATAATGCTGGGTGTAATTCCCAAATGACGACGCGGTCTAAGCCGACAGTAAATTATAATATTGACAGTTCGAGAAAGCGCGAAAGCCTCAAAGAATATATAAATATATATATATTTCATAAATTTTTAAATATCACAATACTAATTCACAATTTTCATGAAAATCTTAAATTAAAATTTAAATCCAATTTACTAGTCGTGAATAAAGTATATTTATTCAGCTCGCGGTAATCACAATAACTCACTTGGATGACTACAGCACTCGCCTGCGGCTGGTGCTACAACTACATCCGCCTGAGTTATTACCTACATTATACCGCTTATTGAATAATATACTATTTTGAGATTTTCAAAAAAATGCTACCAGCAATCTTACTTCCTAAGTTTGGGGAATGCTATTTTCGCGAAATAAATGGTTTCAGTTACAATTTTTAGAATGTTTTCCATTTATCATACCAGTGAACTCCTCTGATCCTTTGACACGTTTATTTCTTATTAAAACATTGAATAATTATCACCGTTGGAATCAATTTTCCTATGTTTCTAGCCAAATTTAATTTTTGTTGCTTTTACAATAAACTGAAATGTGCGGAATTGTCAATTATTAGGAATAAAAATACATCAAGTGAACATATCCAAGCTATTTTCTAAGTTTAGAGAATCCCATTTTGCAAAACAGTTATAATATTCTTTACAATTATAGGTATAAACTTAGAAAGTTTTTCCAATTATCATACCAAGGCATTCTTCTGTTCGTATAAAATGTTCCTTTATAATATTGTCAAACAGAAACAGTCAGCAAAATCTTGTTCTATTTTTCATTTTCACAATTTCCAGCTTTCAAAGTACTGATTGGCAATCACTAAATTTAAAATTAAAATAGTTTTCCAATTATCTTACCATATCCATTCTGGTGAGTTGTTCAGCAAAATGCCTTACAGGTACATCTGGTAATCGATAAGTTTTCCATCCGCCCGTGGTAGCCATACGCATTGCAAAGGCAGGTGGGGGAGTTAGCAAGGGGTCTACACGAGGCTCTCTACTGTACTTATCCAATCTATGCCGAACCTTTGCCTCCAATTCAGTAGCAGGAAGATAATCCTCACAGAATTGCAACAATTGCTTTAAAGCACTATGATTTGGCGGTTCTTTGAAGTCTTCTGGGTAGCTATCCAACCAAACGTGGAGAGCAGATATTAAAGTTCTGAAAACAAAGGCGATTAAAAAGTTTGAAACAAATTGGAAAACTAGGCTGTACTTTCTATGCTGCTCGTGATTATCGGGTTTGCCATTCATGGGAGTTGACAGCTCCTCATACCTCTGGAGCAGAAGCTTTAAAACTTCTTTGGAGTTAGAAAAGCTGCGATAAGTCGCTAGAAAAACGTTGATGTAGGTAGTCTCGAGTTCTCCATCGTCGGTTGCCAAAGCTTCCACCAATTTTTTAAGCGTGCCTGCTTTTACAAAACGCACCCGCACTGTTTCCCACTCCAGATGTGAAATTTCATCATCGGAATCCTGGAAAAAAACATACTCAAACGTTGTAGTTGTCTAGAAAATTAATTGCATTGTTGGAAAATCTCCAAGTTCATATGATAAAAGTATATCAGATATTATCCGCGTCATAAATTAGTTCCTAACCGCAGCAGCGGTTAAAGCCCTAAAAAATTGCCAGTATAATCGTGTACGAAACTTCTGTAGTTTCTTCCAAATTTACAAACAGTAAACCATAGAAACGTATCTTATAATCATCTAATTAAAATCATAAAAATATATTTTTTTAACTACAATACATATAAATGTTAGTGGCGAGCTGGTCAAAGGTACATAAATTTCCTTTGCATTTAAAATGCCACCGTGTGTTTATAATTATAGTCAAGGATAAGGCGACAATAAAATCGTTGTAAGGTCAGGTTTAAAGTTGGATAATAGTAAAGACAGAAGCTACATTAGCATTTAGTGTTTGCAAACAGTACGGAAATGACTTTTAAATGTAGCATTTGTTTCCCACATGACTGCCTCATGTGTCATAAGCATATGATGCCCGTGAATTACACACTTTTCAAGAGCGACCAATTAACATACATTAGAAATTTATTTTTATCTCACAATACCGGGTGGTATTTTTAAGCGTGCCCACTCTATTTTATTTTTGGATATAAAAAAATTTAATATGTATATTAGTTGATTATTTGGTTTTTCCATTTCCAGTTAAACCGAAAGTTTTGATCGACTCTATTTTGTTAATACATGTAACAAGTGTTCAAAAAACGACAGTTAAGTAGGCCGATGATGAATTTTATCAACGCGCTTCGGTTTTCGCTAATGTAGATTCCTCAATCAGTTGACAACTAACCATCAAACATGAAATTCGTAGGCAGTAATTATTATTTCTTCTGATTTCATTGTTTTCGTTATTTGCATTACATGTAATACGGCAGCATTTTACAATGCATGTCGAAAAATAGAGTACAGGTTAGTGATGGAACGATCAATAATAAATGTGTGAGATCAGAACGAACCAGAAGGTTCAATCCATTAAGATAATAATTACGTTTGAAAATACAGCATTTACAATAGAATGTTTCTCGGGCAAAGAAACCAACATTAATAGAATTTGATGATACTCAGTGGAAAGCTACTTTGTAGATTATCTTTTCCAAATGCCTCCGCTGACTATAGATAATTCAGAGAAATTTTTAATGGTTTGCAAAACTGTTTCATGAGACAGACAGCATCATCAAAAAGAAGGATGGCGGGCGGCCACTAAAAGGTACTGCGTAACAGGCGCTGCTGCTGGAGAAATAATTAAAAATGCTGTCGAAACCGCCGAAACAAAGCAGTTTTCTATAGGAGCAGATCATACAACGTTGCTCAACAATATGCAGTCGTATTCGTATCCACTTGGAAAATGTATTAAAGGCAGTTCAATACAAAACTTGAAAATAGCATAATATAATAATATGAACTGCAGGGACAAACTTCTAGGGCTTATAGTATACATGAGAACAAACATTTTTTGTTAATAAATTATGGTCAAAAGTGTTTCCTTTCAGGGATAGAGCTTCTCAAAGATTTTTTAAGAAACGCGTAAATGTAGGCAATTCAATTTACTACCTACTATTTGTTTCCATAACTACGGAAATTAATACATGATAAATAAAGCCCTATTTCCCACTTTTCAAATTTAAATTAATTTTAAAATAAATTAATTAACAAAATGTTTCAAAACTAAGCAATAGAAAAAACCAAAATTACAAAGCAAAAATCAACTATTTGAAAAATTTACAATAACTAATTCAAAAATTAACAAAATTATAGTAAATGTTCAAAATGTCGCCCCCAGCTTTTACACACGGAGCACATCTACGAGCAAATTGCTGCGCACCGCTCTAAATATACCAGGAATCTGTTGAACTTCTTCACATGCAGCAAGAATACGCGCCATAACATAGAAATACGAAACACAGAACAAAAATAACGAAGAAAATAATTCTCAAAAAATCACAGAACGGAAATAACGAATTATAAAATGTACAGAAAGAAACGAATGCAAGAAAAGTCAAAAAATATCACAAAAATATCGAACTGTGTCATAATTGACGTTATTTGAATGCATTATGCCTAGATCGTTTTTTTTTTCAAAATTCCGTGTGACCTGTACAAAATAATTTAGATTGAGTTTAACTTGGATTTGAAAAGTGGGAAAGAGGGCTTTATTTATCCTGTATTAATTTCCGTCGTTATGGAAACAAACAGTAGGTAGTAAACTGAGTTGCCTACATTTAGGCGCTTCATAAAGAATCTTTGAGAAGCTCTATCCCTTAAGGGAAACACTTTTGACCATACATTTATTAACAAAAAATGTTTGTTTTCATGTATACTGTAAACCCTAGAAGTTTGTCCCTGCAATTCATTAACACCCTGTACATTTCATTTTATAGTCGTGTTTGGTTATATCCAATGTTATGGCTATGAATATGCCTCAATCAGCTACGACATGCCTTTATATACTCTGCGCATATTCCTTCTTTAATGTGGCTCGAAATTATTCACGCCCACTTCAAAAATAATTGTCGTATAAATCATTAATATTCTGTTAATAAGGACAACAAATCTACGAAACCATAAACGTCTTCTCACGAGTAAAAGCTTATGGAATGTACATAAAATGTATACTGAAAATGCGTGACACGTCTGGAGCGTTCTTCTTCTTCTCTTGTTTAGGTCGAAACCTGTTTTTCTTCATGTATTCATTCCTTATGGTGTTTCAGTTGGATGTGTAAACCCAGCTTTTCATCCATCTTTTTAACGGTCTTCCGGGATATCTTTTTCCTTCTGGCCTTTGGTCCTTTACTATTTTGAATAATCTTTCGTCGTCTGCTCTTTGGACGTGCTCATTCCATTTCCTTCTTCTTTCTTTAACGAATTTTACTACATTCCCGATTTCACATTCTTCTCTTATGTCTCTGTTTCTGACTGTCCCTCCTTGTTTTCCCCGCTATCGTTCTTAAGGTGTTCATTTCTGTTTACACCTTATGGGCTCCTTTGAAACAACCAACGATTTTGTTTTTTCTGTCAATATCAGCATGTTATATCTTTCAGCCGTATTTGTAAACCGGTCCCGTTTTTTACCGTTCAAGTTTATCACACTGTCTATAAGTTTCTTCATAATTAGATTAAAGAGTATTGGGCTTAAAGAGTCCCCTTGTCAGTATTGCTTCCAATTTCTTCGGTTAGCCCTTTTCCTGTATGTATTTTGGTCTTTGTGTTTGTGTATATGTCTTCTATTATAGTTATTAACTGTTAATTGTTTTCTAGGTCTCCTAAATCACTCCTTTCATGCGCTTAATTAAACCTTACCGAAATAAATTCTAGAGTATTGATATGCAGCGTGCCATGCGTGGGGATCTCGTAAACGACGAAAAACAGAGATTCGATTAAATGAGAAGAATTTTCAACATAAGGACTACTAAAATCCGCATAAACATTATGAAATGTTTCGTCAATTTACGGTAGTGCCCAAAATTCCCGTACCACAGCCATACCACAATGTAATTTTGATATGATTAAGGCAGTTTTTACATAGATTTTGAATCTTTAATCAGATTTTTATTCTAGCTCGTTTACAAGTTTACAAGATATTGACAATATTTCGGTTCGGTGTCACAGCGGGAATGCTGTAACTATTATAACAGTGCGAGCAATTTTTATAGTATACTAAGCATTCACAAGGGAAGCAAACAAATATCAAAACCCTAGATTTTATACTACAATTAAACAGCTTAATATTCACAAAGTTATAAGAGAAATACTGTTTTATAACACCAATAAGGTGGTGGACAAACAAAAAGAAAATACATGACGGTTGCAGGAAATAAAACTGCCAATAAATGTATACGTCAATACAGTCAAAGATATGTTATTCATTTTGCTGTTTTCCGATTTTCTTTATAAATGCGTCTTCCCTAAAAATCCTTTTTATAACCCATATTTTGAAGTATTTCCCAATACAATAATGAAGATAAGAAGAGTGTAACATGTAATATTAATTAATATGACATAAAACAAGAACTAAACAATAAAAGTGACCATTTAAAAAACTGTGTGTAATTTTTTAAATAACCATTTGTAAAGGAAAAGGAACCAAAGCAACAAAACACAAGTAATTATAAATGGTGCTTAATCAAACGAACGCCAACGAAATAAGTTATTGGGGTTCAATCTGGCAAGTTGGCTGGCTAAATCATAATTTCTCGAAAGAACAGGTATTTCTAAACTTCCATAAAAAGTTATTTTTTTGATAGCCTATTTTGAAAAATGTTTTTCGCCTATTATAATTTTGTTATGTGTGAAAATAATCCCATCGAACCTTATATGAAGAAAGGTTCCTTCTTATAATGACGTGGCCGCCTCATTAATACAGCAGAATTGTAGTTAACATATTGGAAATGTAAGCAGTTCATCATCATCATCATCATCAAAAAGCCTTTTCGTCCCACTTTTGGGCAACGGCCTCTTCTCTTCCACGTGTTTCTCCTCGGAGCTAAGGCAGCAACACGAAGGACCTACAGTTTAACATCGTTGTAAGATCCCGCGGTTGCAAGCCGGATTGGAAAATTGTGTGTGGTGAGCTGCAGTACAAGATTTTTATAAACTGCATAGTAAAGCTGAGGTTTCGAACCAGCCAGAACCGACGTATTGCTCAGAAAGCGAGCGCTCTACCAACTGAGCTACCACCACAGCAGTTATAAAACATAAATGGGAAATCTCTGTAATGCAGTTTCTTAATAATGTTAAAACTGTATTACAATAGGCACTAGTAATAAGCAAATTATCCACCAAAAATGAAAACTGAGTTTGTTTTTGTTTTGGTATCTATAATAATTTGAAGTGGATCTAATGGTTCTTGAATTGGTAAACAAATATTCTCATCTAACCGAATCTTTATGTCTTACCGTTTACGAAATCCCCATACATGCCGCGCTTATCTTAAACTAATTATAATTTAAAATTACATTTAAAAAAATAAAACAAATAAATGGTGCATCATAAAAATGAACTTGGCACATGGCAACAATCTTAAATATATCAATCCGTAGCAACAGTGAACTGACACAATACATAGTGCTGTATATTTTGTACGTCCTAGCATATTTATCTCGCAAATAATTTCCATATTATCTGTTTCTTCGATCTTTACGTCTACCCAGAGCGATGTAATCATAAATGTCGTGTTAATATTTTTTCTATCTGCTTCTTCTATTAGCTAGGGATATCCCTGTTTGACGTGCCTTCGGTTTCTGTCTAGTCTACGAATGAGGAAAACCAACTTTGTGCCCATCTCGTAAGTGGTCGTCCAGGTAAGCGTCTTCGTCCATCCTATCTACGTGACTGTTCTGTTCTTGGTTTCTTCATCATCTTCATTCATCATCATCTTCTTTACCACTTCTTTACATCCTGAATTTCAGTGATTCCTGATATTTTTTGTAAGATCTTCCTTTCCACAGTACGTATTTTATTTTTAGTTTCCTTTGTTTCCGTAAGTGTCTCTATGACATAGGTTAGTACAGGTCGGACCATTGCTTTCTAATTTTTGGCTTTACTTTCTCTGCTCATGTATTTGTTGTACCATACTACTGTATTTAAACATCTCGGTTTTGTAGTGCTATTGTGGCTTATTTCTGTACTTCTGCGTAAAAATCTCTACTGCTGTTGATATCCACCCCTAAGTATGTAAATGTCAATACCTGTTCAATCAAAGCTCCAACCACCTCAAGCTGACAAAGGATTGGTTCATTACTTACTACCATGGATTTGGTTTTATATGCAGATATTTTCATGTTATGAGTTTTCCCGATAATGTTAAGTTGGAGTACTACCATCAGTAAATTATCTTCGGTGTTTGCTAGCAATACGGCATCGTCCGCATAACATATATTTAGGTTGTTAGCTCCTAGCTTGTAACCATCTTTTTCTCTTAGTGCCTTTATAATCTTATCTATGATTAGATTAAACAAGAATGGCTTTTATTTTTGTCGTGGCGTTCGTATTTGTGGCATCTATTAACAGTTTGGGAACTCGGAAGAGAGGCTATGGCCCTTAACGGGCTGACAACAGCCAGGGAGTAAGTAAGTAAATATTAGTTCTATTAGGCTGCTTGGTACTGAGTGCTCGTTTTTAAGAGTTTTAAAACATTAATCTTTCTTACGCGGTCAAATGCTTTAGTAAAATCTACGAAAGACAGAAATAAGGGGTGATTATATTCTAGCAAATTCTCTGGCAGTTGTGCTTCTGTTCTTTCTGAAGCCTTGTTGTTCTCCGTCTATATCTATAATTTTTTCTAGGTCTTCCTTTATACTTGTGAACACCTTACGAATTGTGTGTATAGATGTTCTTCCAATCATTGAGTACTTTCTTTCTGTTAGTACTTGACAGAATAGATGATGTATATGCTTCGCAAGAGTTTCTCCGCTATATTATTTCATGAATGTTGTAAATTTTACAAAGAACTATTAAACAGTTACGAGTTACAGTGCATTTAAAATATTAAATAAATTTCTATAATGCATCACTGCTGAATAATTACGAGTTAAGTCTTATGTTCTATAACATAAATATTAATTGCTTGTATAAAAAGAAATTCCGCAACACTTTGCAAATTACACATCATTGGACTTCAATTATTGACTT
>JABXWE010003282.1:0-21961 GCA_014611495.1 Limonius californicus | reverse complement strand
TTAAAAAATTAAATAAAAAAAAAGGGAAAAATACATGCTAAATGGTTAAATGATTCGAATTTGGTAACGAACAAATATCAACATTATTAAAAAACACAATTTGACACGAACAATCTTAACATTAAACAAGGTCACACACAGGTGAATCCAAAAAAATTAAATGTAAGTTAAAAATACCTGGAAAAATAGATACTGCAGAAATTCCTTGTATACGCAGTACTTTCTTATATCGCTAAAGTTCTTCGATTAAAACATACAAAATATAAACTGATTTCATAGGATTTTATAATGAACGGCGACGTCTCAGGAGAGCCTCCTCCTCGGTAAACTAAATGGAACAGCTGAAGTGTGACTAACAAAGGTTTTGAAAATTTACCTTTTTCGATTAATAATTGGCCCCTCAAGGGGTGTAAAGCTTAAGTTAGTCCCTGGGCGTAGTAGTGAAGTGTTCTTACAGTTGCTTCTTTCGAAATCACTTACTTTCGGCAGATTTTTCAAAATTGCGTCATTTTGCGAAATTTCCCAGATCGGTAAATTAACCGACATTTTCGAAATTTTGGAAAACCGAATATCCCCCTTTTGGACGTACCGTGAATGGTACCGCAGAAAGCGAAGGTAATTACCTTTTGGTAAATTACACTGATCGGACGCCCGGGGGGTGATTTTAAATCTGCTTAACACTCAGGTCGAAAGCTTTAGCCTGACTTCTGCATTTTCCTCGCACTTAGCAGTGTGTAGGCGCGGGTTAATGCTGCTTTTGCAAAAAGCTAAATAAACGTCGCTCATACATCAATAAAGCGGCCGAACGTCACAACATTTTGGTATGTACCTGTGGAAATATTTTTATTTAATGTATTATACCTATTGTTTAATAATTTATGACATGTTATTTTTGTGTATTTTCCTTTTCGCATGTATTTTGGAAGAACGTTCCTGAAGGAGGCAAAATAACATAGGTTCGATTCAGCGTAAGCTGTTGGTTCTTACAAGGACGAAGAGTGGCTTCCATGTATTTTGACTTGCTTCTACATTCTCTCTTCTTCCTGTGCTGAGCTAGAAGAGCCTTTTACATACATCGGTTTGTTGTGGGCTGTGATCGTGCCAATTTTTCAAACAGGATTCATTTTTGTTTCGCATAAATAATCAGCATTATAGTATGATATGGATAATTGAATAATATATTATTTAACGAAACTATAATCGTGTAAAGCTTTTCCTCAAATTTCTCAAAGTTTACCCGTTACTTGAAATTGACAAATATCCCTGGAAAATGTTAACCTTTCATGTCTATTATTCCACAGATAACTTATAGAAAATTCTACAATATTAAAATTTAAATAGAAGTAGCGCGTATATATTTTATACAAACCAAATAATAAAAGTTGACGCGGAGGAATTTTGTGAATAACGCCGTTGATGTATTAATTAAAAATTCAACACTTGTATCATTCAGAGAAGTTTTTATTTATTATGATTACTTAAATACATTTTTTTATTGTAAAAATAGTAAAGTTCGCATGGGAAATGTTTGTGGGGATATTCGAAGGCAGTTCCGCGTCCGGCCGCCACTTTCACCCTGTTTAAGGTAGTTAGTGACGTGGCGCACTAACCCAGAGGGACCGACGGTTTTAGTTACTCTCCGAGATATCAGTTTTGTAAACGTAACGTATTTAGTGCTAACGCATATTGACAATTCAGGATTTTATTAAAAAAATGGAGTACTAGTACTGTGTTGGTTAGCAATGTAGAATGATATTAGAATAATCCTGCACTAGCTGTAATAGATACTGCTTACGTACAATTGAGAATTGTATTTGAAAAATACCATACTGGTACTACATAGATTGCCTATGCAGAATTTTATTTGAAAAGCAATATGTTACTGCTGGCAGATACTAATTAGGTACAACTAGCAGTAATGTTTGAGAAATACCATACTGACATTATGTTACGTTGATTAGGTAGGTTGTATTCTAAAAATTTCATACTAGTGCTAACAAGTACTGAGTGGCTTTATTTTTAAAATATTATACTGGTACTGAATTAGCTTCCTAGATTCCTACAATTTTATGTGAAAATACTGTAATAATACTAATAAATATTAGCTGCGTAAAATTGAGAGTAATAATTATTTGAAAACTACCGTACTCTGTGGTAGATTACGTAAAATTCTACGTATTCTCGTATCTTAGAAATTTCATATAACATATATTAGCCACGTATAACCGAGAAATTCATTTGAACAATACCGCACCAGTATTGGCACGGTTGCCAATGAACAATTTAAAAAAATGCCAGTTGCGTGCTAACATACACTGACTAGTTAGGTTAGTCGATTAGATAGATTATGTTTGAAAAATGTTATACTAGTATTAAACCAGTACTGATTATGTAAAACTAAGGATGATATTTCAAGAAAATATCATATTGGTGGTACTGGACTGGTTACTTACGTAACATTTTATTCACAAATGCTAAATTAGCGGTAGCTCATGCTGTCTGCGAGCGTTTATTTTTAAATATGCAATCCTAGCAATAAATTAGACGTAAATTTTATTTAACTAACATTATATATTTTTTATTTTCTCATTCTTCATACTAGCGTTCCACCCCGTAGAAACTGTTTTCGCATTAGTTTAGGGGGGTGCGGGCGTCCCTTACACACTAACCATTCATGCAACATGCACCCTAAACTTAACTAAGCGAAATGCGGTCGCTCCAGTCGGGATTCGATACCTCGACCGATCGGACCGAATTTCGCGTGACCTTGAGTGGCAGTGCGTATCCGTACTACTCCACCGAGGCCCCAAATAACATTATATTAATGCCAACATTTATGCAACTTAGAGTTGTATTTGAAAATACCATAGTGGTATTGCATTAACTGCTTACTTGAAAATGCACTTGAAAAACACCGTGTGAAAGTTTCCTTTGAAAAGTATTACATTAGTCTACTAATCAAGGATGTTACAGAGAGTAGATGCGGCATTGCACACTACCGGCTATACAATTTTGTGACGCCAACTTACAGTGGAAATGGTATCCCACGTCAGCTGGGTTAATAAATACTTTTGCTCTTATTATGCTTAAATTTATAATTTGGCAAAACTTTGTATTATTAAAATGGTACATTGTATGATATATGGATGCTGAAATTCTTCAAAGAATAAAATTGCTAATTTGCTTTATATCCGGTATAGTTGATGTCCCTAAGTAGCTTCACAACAGTGTGCGCATGCCGCATCCGCTCTCTATAACATCCCTGGTACTAATGCATATTAACCACGTACAACTGAGAGTTTTATTTGAAGAAAATCATACTGGTACTGCACTGTTTGTCCACCTAGAATTTTATTTCAAAAATACTATATTCTTGATAGCAGGTACAGGTTATGTATATCCGAGAGTACTATTTGTAATATATTATACTAGTACTTTGCCTGTTGATTAGGTTGATTTATATTTAAAAACTTACCTATACATACTCGTATTAACCAGTACTGACTACATACAACTAACGAATGGCGCGTCTCCTGGGTGGCGAAGGGGGGAAGTCCAGGAAACCGGATTGTCTCGAATATTCACAACAAGAGACCGTGGACCAAAATAGAGGTTGGGCAAAAGGCCAACTACCTATTACCGTAAAAAATATCTGTTAAAAATCCCACTGGAAAGTCTCGAAACAAGGACGGATCAAACCGGAAAATATAACAGCAAAGGAAAAGGACAATGAGAATAGGAATATGGAATGTTCAGGGAATTAGCAATAAGACTCACAATCTTCAAATGGAATTAGAAACATTGACATTGCAGTGATATCCGAAACTAAAAAGAAAGGAAAGGGTAGTGAAGTTTTGTAAGACTAGATATACATATGTAGTGGAGAGGAAAAGAGTGAGAGAGCAAAAGCAGGAGTATCCATATGTATAAAAAATATCTGGCAAAAATACATCAAATTATGGGACCAAATACCAGAACGGTTCATAAAACTGACCATACACAATGGGGAAGAACAATTACAGTGATTGGAGTATATGCCCCAAACGATGGCACTCCGGTCGCGATTAAAGAGCAATATAAAGATAAACTACAATCAATACTGGACGACATTCTAGCAACATGAAAATGTATAGTGGGAAAATACTTCAATAGTAAAGTCATTGGAAGAGACGGAGAAGAAATTATCAATGACAATGGCCGCAGATAAATAAATATATGTGAACAAAATGAGCTAAAAAATCTAAACTCCTTTTATGCTCACAAAGACATTCATAAATATATCTGGTAACAATACACTAGAGGGTGGATACCTATAATCGATTATGTCATAACAAAACAGAAATCAGATCTGAAAATCCAAGACGTCAGGGTTAAAGAAGTGGCCAATTGCGGAGCAGACCACCACTTAGTGACAGCAAAAATCTATATACCACGTCAGATAAACTGTGTCAGCAAAATTACAAATAACGACTTAGACAATACAACTAGAGAATTAAAACTTAACGGAAAAAGTTAAAAAAATTACAGCACAGTCTATTTATACCAAAAAGGACTAGATGAAAAGCTCATAGCAACAGAGAGAACGACAGAGGAAGAATACAACCATATCAAAGAATGCGTAATGAATGCGCCGGAGGAAGCTTTAGGTAGGCATGACAATAGACGGAAACCATATTGGTGGGACAAAGAAATAGAAATAAAAATAAAAGAAAACAAAGAAGCGTACCTAAAGCGGCTGAGCAGTGGTGATGAAGGAAGAAAAGCGGATTACGAACAATTGAACAGGGATGTGAAGCGCGAACTGATATAAAGGAAAAATAAAGCGTGGGAGAAAAAATGTTAAGATATTGAACAGTGTATAGGTAAATCCAGAGGTACAGAAGCATGGAAAACAATTAAAGCAATAAGATCGACGCATGCGGAACAGATTAAACAAATAAACATCTCAAAACAACAACTTACTACTACTTTGGTAACCTATTAGCAGAAAATAGATAAGAATTCAAGGAGCAGTGGACGCACGTAGACCAAGAAAGAGAATACGAGATAAAAATAGAGGAAATAAAAGAAGCATGCAAAAATATGAAACCCCGGAGATCCTCAGGCCTAGGAAATGTACCAGCAGAAATACTGAAGGTGGGCACAGAAAAAATATTATAATATATAAAATGATTAGAAACCTATTTCAACGATATGTTAATGGAGAGCCAATATCCATAGAATCGAAAACTTCAAATATATCATCAATACATAAAAAAGGATCCAAATTAGACCCATCTAACTATAGAGGAATATCAGTTATCTGTCCAATCGGCGGACTATTCAAAAATTCTGAATAATTTGCTAGAGAAAGAAATAGAAGGAAAGGAGCCAGAAGAGCAGGCAGGTTTCAGAGCTGCATGCTCGACATCATAAAAATGGTCGGAGAAAAAAGGTAAGAAGAAATGGGGAAATGTGTATCTAGTGTTTCAGTACGTAGGCTGTGGAAATTAATGAAAGATGTTGGAATAAGTAAAACTTTGATCGCTGCTACATAGACTTTATATAGGAAAGCTACAGCCCCGATAAAAATGCAAGAAGGTCTGACAGAAGAAATTGTTATTAGCAAAGGACTGAGACAGGGATGTAGCATGTCACCATCTCTGTTTAAAATATATTTGAAGCAAACTCTGCAGAAATGGCAAACACAATGCGTATCAATGAGATTAAAGCTACGTGATAATTCGTTATTTACTCTATATTTTGCAAACGACTAGGTGGCTATAGCGGAAGATGAAGATGACCTTAGCTATATGGTCCGTAAACTGAAAGACCACTACAGAATAGCGGGATTAAATATCAACATGAAAAAATTGCAATATTTAAAAATAGGAAAAGAAGAAATAGAGGACCTACCGTTAGAGGAGGCAGACATGAGAGGAGTTAACAAGTACAAATATTTAAGAGTCATTTTCAACCAGAAATGCAATAGCGAAGGTGAAAAAAATGGTGGATTAATCTGGGCAGAAACGTAATACGAACGATGAACTCATTAACTATGGCATAAAGACATAACAAGGATAACATAGAAAGAGAATATACGCAGCTATCGTACAGAGTGTAACAACTTACACTTGGGAAGTTTGGGAAATTAGTAAGCGAAATAAAAAGAGACTGGTAGCACTAGGGATGGACTATTGGAGGAGAAGTCGCTGCAAATTTAGACTGGAAATAATTCGAAACGACACGCTATCATGGATACCACCAGAAAGAATGAAAAGAGGTAGGCCAAGACTAAGTTGGAGAGAAGGAGTAAAGGGTTCAGTGATGGTAAGAAATCTGAATCAAGAAATGATCCTGAACAGAGGGGCTATAGAATGGCAACGGAGAGGTATTGGATTGGTTTGAATTGATTGGATTTAAAAAGTACCGCTGTTTAACTACATTGGTTGTCTATGTACAATTTTACTTGAAAACTACCACATTAGCTAACCTATACTAACTACCCGATACTAATCACGTACAATTGAAACTTTTATTTGAAAACTGTTACATTAGTGATGACGGATACTAACCACGTAGCTACAACTGAGAGATTTATTTGACAAATACCATACTGGTACTGTGTCGCTTGCCTACGTTAAATTTATTTAGAAATCACGTATTATTAAATGGCATATTAGGTGGGCGAGGAAATATATCGGTGCTGCAACCGCAATCACTGTCATCAATTGACCAGTGGGTTTTGTGTTTATAGTGCGTGAGACCATCATTTTGATATAACTACATTAATAATTCCAGTCACATCTGGTTGCATAACCAAGAGCGACAGCGAAAACAAAAACAGAACCCAAATTTGCATTTCGGAAAGATGTGGGTTGGCTAATAGGGAGCATCCTGTGCACGCAACGTTTACGCTGGGTTACTAATTTAAGCACTATTAAGTAAAAATTACTAAATGCACAATTAACAATCAAACTTGCAGTGCTAGAATCTCCGTTTGAGATACCGATCATATAAAATGTGGGGGAAGCGCCGGGACGCTGCATGGAGTCAGTAGTAGCGGTGAGACGGTCCGCGACGCCTGGCGCATCTCGGAAATCGCTGGTAACTTATAAACTTTATTGTGAATCAGTTTCCGTTTCCAGTGACAGTTGCAAGTTTTTACGTTATTGGCCAAGAAAGTAATTCTAACACGTACGTAGAAACTTTTTAAATTTTTTTCAAGTTTTCGTACTGATTAAAACTTGTTAGCACCAAAGGATGTAAAGTTACGCAAAAGTTAATTAAAAATCTATCCTAAAATTTAAGAAGCAGCTACTAATTAATAGCAATAGATTTAAAAGTAGGTGGCCGAAATGACGTTAAGATAATTGATTTTTTAATTGAATTTTGGAACTTTCCCTATATTTCAGGATTTGTTTAATATAATGCAAATTCCTTGCAATTTGGTTTTTGGCCTCTGTTTTGTTTTGCGCGTCAATTTTTATTACCATCACGGTATGGCTTTCCAATTAAACACTAATTCGAGAGGCTTAATGACGCGCCGGCATCTATAGTAATGTGATATTGAAAATCTACGAGATGAATTCGTCGCCAGCAATTCTAACTTCAAAGTATGGTATATCTGTATTGCTGTCCATGAAGGTATTGAATTTGCTTGGTATTGAAAACAGCACCTCGTTGCAGATTTTATTTGTACTTCTTGTATTACCCCACGCGAGGCGAGAATTGGATTTTGAGATTTATCTGAAATTACGTGTTTCAGGTCAGCGATAATCACTCCATTTTCAGTTCATTTTATTACAAACTTCGCGATTAAAAGCATTAAAAAAAACAAGAATATGCATTGTTTAAAGTACCTTTGTTAAAGGGAAATGCAACAATTATCAAATCCCAATCCGATTAATACTGAAATATCTGTATTTATTATAAACTGTATGGTTGAGCTTCATTAATATAATCTTTTGAATGAGGGTTTCAACAACTCAATTCAAAAAACTTTAATACTAATAATTTTAATATATGAAATTGGGTTTATTATTACTACTGTCGGTGATTAATTAACTGTAATAAATAGCACACACTGCTGATAAAGCAACCGCGGAAAGCTTCATTAGTAAATATATTAATTCTTCTCGCGCTCCAATTTCTTTCCCTTATCATTAAAAAATAAATTTATGAATATCTGCAAATTCAGCCGTTCGGTTCTCTGGCGGTTTAATAAAAGTAACCGCAATTTGCCCCATAATTATCATCGTTATAATTGGGGTGTTAATTGCTGCTAATATTTTTCAAACATTCATTGGGGTCTGCATTAATGACTTCTTTTAAAAATGTCAAATAAGCCGAATTTTAAATATCTTTGTTTTGCGGTTATATTAATTTTGGACTATACATTTTTACAATTTTATTAAAACAAAACAGTATATTTCTGATTAAATATATAATTAAATTGAAGCTTCTCTGTGAATATTATACTTATGTCGATATTATAATGTATCAGAAAATGTGTTTATCTGAACAAAACATAATAATAATTATTGTAAAATAATACATATTATTCTATTGTTAATACTTTTAGTTCTTGTTTTATAATTTTGATACAGTTCTTTACATAACGAAAAAATGGAAATGCCATCCACATTACACACAAACAGAAGTATATTTTTTAATACTTCCATATATATTTATGAGAGTCGTATTTTTGGTTTGCATTACGTTAATATTGCCGTTAGCGCTTTTATTTACTGCAAGTGATCATGGAATTGGAATTTCAATATAAAGATATTAAATTTTCATTTATCCAACATCCACTTCGTATTCCCAGTTCAATAGTGTTATATCTAAAAATTAAGTAGTTTTCAGGAGATCAAATAGAAAGGGGTTTCTTTAATTTAATAACATATTTTCTTTTCAATTTCATTTTTGTTGCGTTAGTTCGGTGGATCTAATAAAGACTGGATGCAGCATTGCACACTGCCGGCTATGGAATTTCGTGCCATAGCCAGTGAGAAAATGGTTTCTCAGGTCACTAACTGAGTGTATAGATAGATATTTCCGTTTATTTTAAGTTCTTATTCTTCCTCCTTCTTTTTTTCTAGGCCAAAGCCTGTTTCCTTCAATATTTTCCCCGATTACTGTACGTCTAAATTGTTATTCCATTTCCTTCTTGGTCTGCCAACACTTCGCCTTACAATTGGTGACCTATCTGTTGCAATTTTTACGATTCTTTCACGGGTCATTCTGGTTATATGTCTGTTCCATTCTTGTTTTCGTGCGTACACCCATTTGTTTATATTTTCACTTCTCTCTCTACCGAATAAAATTTTCCTCGCTATGTTTCGTAAAGTTCTTATTTCTGCTGTCTCTAGCATTTTAAGTTCAAATTCACAATCGTTATATCTAAAAATTAAGTCATTTTCAGGAGAGCGATTTCAAATGGTTCTCTTTAATTTAAGAACATATTTTCTTTTCAATTTTCGGTTTGTTGCGTTGGTTCCATAGATCCAATGGAGAGTGGATGCAGCATTGTACACTACCGGCTATGCAACTTTGTGCCAAAGCCAGTGTGCAAATGGTGTCTCAGGTCACTAACCGAATGTAGGTATAGATAGATATTTCCGTTTATTCTAAGTTCTTCTTCTTCTTCCTTCTTTCTTCCCAGGGCAAAACCGGCTTCCTTCAATATTTTCCTCGATTACTGTACGTCTAAATTGTTATTCCATTTCCTTCTTGGTCTGCCAACACTTCGCTTTACAATTGGTGACTTATCTTTTGCCATTTTTACGATTCTTTGACCAGTCATTCTGGTTACATGTTTATTCCATTCTGGTTTTCATGCGTACATCCATGGTTTATATTTTCTACATTGCATTCTCTTCTGATATTTTTATTTCTCTCTCTATCGAATACGGTTTTCCTCGCTATTTTTCGTAAAGTTCTCATTTCTGATGTCTCCAGCATTTTAAGTTCAAGTTCATAATTGTGTTATATCTACAAATTAAATCATTTTTCAGGAGAGCGATGTCAAATGGTTTTCTTTAATATAAGAAAATATTTTCTTTTCAATTTTCTTTTTGTTGTGTTGGTTCGGTAGATGTAATAGAGCGTGGATGCATCATTGCACACTACCGGTTATGCAACTTGTGCCAAAGCCAGTGCAAATAGTGTCTTACGTCAGTAACCGAGTGTATAGATAGATATTTCTGTTTATTTTAAGTTCAAATTCATAATTGTGTTATATATAAAAATTAAGTCGTTTTCACGAGAACGATTTGAAATTGTTCTCTTTAATTTAAGAACATATTTTCTTTTCAATTTTCTTTTTGTTGTGTTGGTTCGGTAGATCCAATGAAGGGTAGATGCATCATTGCACACTACCGGCTATGCAATTTTCTGCCAAAGCCAGTGTGCAAATGGTGTCACCTGTCACTAACCGAATGTATAGATAGATATTTCCGTTAAGTTCAAATTCATAATTGTGTCATATCTAAAAATTAAGCCGTTCTCAGGAGAGCGATTTGAAATGTTTCTCTTTAATTTAATAACATATTTTCTTTTCGATTTTCGTTTTGTTGCGTTGGTTCGGTAGATCCAATGAAGGGTGGATGCAGCATTGCACACTATCGACTATGCAACTTTGTGCCAAAGTCAGTGTGCAAATGGTGACTCGGGTCGAGTTTATAGATATTTTAGTTTATTTTAAGTTTAAAATCATAATTGTGTTATATGAGAGAAGTTTCTTATGTTATCTACCTAAGTATAAAGGAAACAAGTTAGAGAACGAACAAAATTTTATTTTTTTACATAAGAACCATTAATGCTTACGCACTTATTCCAATGTTCTTCTAATAACGCTATGCCTATTCTATTGATAACTTTGCAAAATACGACTCCACAGAGTTTTTCGGGTCTAGGAAATTTGACCGAAAACAGTAGATCGAAAGAAAGTTGACCGAAGACAGTAGACCGAAAGGAAATTTGACCGAACGGAAAGTTGACCGAAAGGAAATTTGACCGAAGAACATTTAACCGAATGGAAAGTTGATCGAAAATATAATTTTTTGACTGTTTAATGCATACAAGCTGGAAGATTATTTTGTACATCGAACTCATTGCCGGATATGACTTAATCGTAAACATATTACCCGACAGAACTTATTGATTGCAAACTAATGACTAGTAATTAAGATGCATTAAACAATCAAAAAATTATATTTTCGATCAACTTTCCATTCGGTTAAATGTTCTTCGGTCAAATTTCCTTTCGGTCAACTTTCCATTCGGTCAAATTTCCTTTCGGTCTACTGTCTTCGGTCAACTTTCTTTCGGTCTACTGTTTTCGGTCAAATTTCCGGTAGCGGAGTTTTTCAAGTCTTCATTCGCGTCCTCAAAAGCGACGCCCTCTCAAGTACTTTTTGAGTTTTGGAAAGAGATAATAGTCACAGGCGGTGAGGTCGGGACTGTACGATGAATGTTGTAATTCCTCAAAGCCGCATTCATCAATTGCTTCTTTAACGATTCGTGCTTTTCTGTGATGGTTTTAAATTCTAAACCTATTTCACTCTATGAAGGTCCAAAATTACTAGTGGCATAATTCCATGATTTGAGGAATTGCTGAGGAAATAGCTTTAGATGTACATGCTTGTTATTACTAAAATCATGTATTGTAAAAGAGCTTACAGAGCAAGGAACGTTTTACTGAAATTAATTTTTGTTTCAAGAACACATTGAATATAGATTAAGTAGTTACCTCTTTAATGCAACTATTCACATTCACTCCTAAAGCTTCTGCATTTAACTAATTTTAAATTAAACAAAACCGTACAGTTAAATTTGGAGAGATAATTTTTCAAGGATGATTTTTTTTTTAAATTTGAATGCTATAATTTTTTCCATACGGTTAAACAAAACCCTTTTGTAGGCTTCCGATGAGAATTTAGTACTTGTCTATTTCTTTCTGAAAGTATGATTTTATAATCGAAAAGTGTTTGTCCAAGCTAGTTATAGAATTTGATGCTTGGTAAAGTCTCTTTCTTGATGAAATAAAATTATTAGTTTGTTTTGGAAAAGGGCTTTTAAAATAATAGGAACGCTGTTAATGATGAAATTCAAATGCATTTTCAACATTCTATTATCAGTCCACAAATTTCTAGACTCACTCAAAATTAAGTACTTCAGACAACCCCATACAAATGGCAAAAGAAATGTTTGAAATTCCTATAAAAATCATCATTTTGAAGATCTCATTCTTGGTTCACCAAATCCATGTAAAAACTCCTGTATTTGATATTTTGTTTGTATCCCCTAAAATAATGGAAGTCAGGGACTTTGGGTCACAAATTATGGCACAAGTTGATAAAATAAATTCTTTTCTGTACCATCACATGGGCATGGCCACATTGGGTAGTTCAATACATCAACATTTATTAGAAAATTTGTATATTCCAAAACTAAAATTCATTCCGGGAATTGGGTACTTCTAAACCTACAGAAATCTATAAAATTTACTACAAATATTTGTATAGTCTCAAAATGGTAATTCATTTTTGGACCACTAGAGAATAAGAGATCTAAAATTATTAAACAATAATTTGTCTAATGAAGTCATTTACTGGATACGTAGGAATTTGTAGATAAGAGACTGTTATTTTCATTTTAGATTATTTAAAAAATAATATTGCAAGTGTAAGTTAGGTAACCATCTGACTAAATAATGTTGCTTTCTACAGAATATCGGAAATGTATTTATTTCATTAAACTTCTATGTTTTTCTATCTTATTTTAGACGAGCTTTTACTTAATATATTCCTGAATTTTCTGAGGTAGTTCGTAGCTTGATATATTTGTGTCTCCTAGAATGAAAGTCCCTTAGTTCAATATTCACGTGCAGAATAGTTAATAGTCCAGAAGAGAAAACAATTTTTCCACTACAGTTGGAATGCATGTCTTCCCTCTTGTTTTCACAAATAACATAATTACATGAAATGGTGCAAACTTGCAACCATCATCGGCAGGACGTGGTAGAACTAGTATTTTATAATATTTCAATTAAAACATATTTGTGGTCTTATTCAAAAGTTTTGGGGTGGCAAATAGGATATTTATTAAATTAATACACTTTTAATATCCTCATTTCCCTGCTAGATTTGCCAAAGGAACTATGTGACAATTAGTAAATTAATTTCCACAAAATTTTGGGTTGAGTTTTTTATGTTATCTACGTAAGTATGAAGAAAACAAGTTAGAGAACAAACAAAATTTTATTTTTCAACATAAGAACCATTAACGCTTCACACTTATTCCAACGTTCTTCTAATATCGTTATGCCTTCGAAAAAAAATTCTTTTGATAACTCTGCGAAATACGACTCCACAAAGTTTTTCACGTTTTCATTGGACAAAAAGCGACGCCCTCGTAAGTACTTTTTGAGTTTTGGAAAGAGATAGCAGTCACAGGGGGTGAGGTCGGGACGGTACGGTGGATGTTGTAATTCCTTAAAACCGCATTCATCAATTGCTCTTTAACAATTCGTGCTTTATGCACCCTGCAGTTGTTGTGCAGAAGCACAGTTTTCTGGGGAAAATGGTGTGGTTTTTCTCGCGTATAGCTGCTTTCAAGCTGTTTGATTATTGTTTCTTTGTAGACATTCCCTGTCATTGTAGACCCGTTTGGCATATACTCAACTTATCAAATCCCTTCAGCATCCCAGAAAACTATGGCCATCACTTTTCCCGCTGAGAATTACGTCTTCGCCTTCTTGAGTGGTGGAGAGCCCTTACAACGCCATTGCACGGACTTTTTTTTCGTCGGTGGGTCCCATTGGTGTACCCAGGGCTCATCCCCAGTTACAATTTTAAAGAAGAACACCTCATCGTAGGATACAGCCGCCAAACCTGTGGATCACACAATTTTTGTTCAAGATTGAGTAGCCTGGGAATCCACCGTGCTGACAACTCGTTCATTCCCAAATCTTCATGAAGGATTTTAAAAACAGATGTTTCTGATGTACCTGCTTCTCATGAAATAATTGAAGCTGTCACTCAGCGATCGTCAACACCAAATCTTCAACTTTCTGTATGGTCTCCTGTGTTCGTGCTTCAAGAGGTCTTCCTCACTTTGGATCATCCTGAATGGACTCCCTGTCCCATTTGAATTGCTTACAGCTAAATTTAACTTGAAAATACGACGAGCTATTTTCCTCATACACAGATTATTGCCTTCTTTCGATAGAAACTTTATGACGCTTCTGTGTTCTAGTTTTAAATTACTCATTTTTGCACTTCTAACTCAGTAGAGCAGCGATTTGAAATGGCTCTCTCAATTTAAGAACATATTTTCTTTGCAATTTTATTTTAGTTGCCTAGGTTTGGTGGATACAATAGAGAGTGGATGTAGATTTGCATACTATCGGCTATACAACTTTGTGCCAAAGCCAGTGTGCAAATGGTGTCCCAAGTCACCAACGGGGTGTAAAAATATTTTCGTTTATTTTAAGTTCAAATTTATAATTGAATGACAAAACTTTGGAATTTAAATATTGCCTTCTGTGTCGTACGAATGCTACAATTATACATAGAAGAACATCGTTAATGTGCATTATTTTCTGTAAATTTTATGATATTGCATTTTTAGGTTATCGCGTTAATAATTCATTTATATAAATCATGAGCCCCGTATAGGTGTAAAATATGTAATATCAGATATTACTATCGTTATGCTTCTATTTAATATCAGAGTCTTTCCTTAAAAATCTACGAATTTAATAAAAACTAATTTTGTTTCGTAATGCTATGCGTTATGTACTGGTGCGGCATCAGTGACATGGTAACACTATTTTACTTAACTTTATTCTATATGTATCCTTGGTCGTTTAACTTGTTTCCGGTGGATTTATTTTGGTTTGTTTATTTATTTATTTATAAAAAGATATTGTTTGTAATTTTATATCTACATAGCAATAATTGATCTTTACATTATAACCAATTTTATACTAAATCGTACTGCTTCTCTATTATATTTAGCTTCTTAAGGATTTTCACTACTTTTGTGGTGTTCTGCGGAACGAATTATTTTAATGCTGGATAAAAGAAGTAAATGGGAACGTTAGAATTTCAAGCCAAATACTCGTATTGACTCAATTCATCTTGAACAGAAGTATCTGTATAAAACTGCAAATAATACTACCCGTTTTTATCAATATACAGTTCCAACCATATTTCTTGTATTTTCATGGCACCTAGGTAGAATCTTTTAAATGCCTAACTTTTATACAGAATAAATAAAATATTTAGTATTGAGATAGAGAGAAATACATTTTTTTAGAGTGCTAATTTATTATAGAAAATAAAAACCTTGAGAACGCTTGCTAGAGGTTATTCTGAGAAGCAGTACCTAAGGGCTCTGCAATTCAAAATCTACAAAGAGAACACAAACGCCTAGAACGTAAGCAGGCAGAAAAGAACTGCAGCAAAATTAGCGCATTTCAAAATTATGTTTTATATCGCAAATTTTAGATAGGAGGACGTTGAATCTTT
The DNA here is from genome assembly GCA_014611495.1 of Limonius californicus. Lineage (NCBI taxonomy): Eukaryota > Metazoa > Arthropoda > Insecta > Coleoptera > Elateridae > Limonius > Limonius californicus. The sequence goes on along the minus strand of JABXWE010003282.1, from coordinate 6,443 downwards.
GGCTAATATACTTTTATCAATAGTTTTTAGCTCGCAAGAAAAAGTGCAAAAAGTAATTCAATTAACCTTTGACAATAATTACAATCATTGATAGCCTTTTTGTCCCACTGCTGGGCATCGGCCTCTTCTCTACCACGTGTTCCTCCTCAGCGTTAAGGTAGAAACACGGGGGACCTGCAGTTTAACGTCGAATCCGAACGACAGAAATTCCAAAGAATTGGTTTTTAGCATTAAGATCTCACGATTACAAGCCGGATTGGGAAACGGTGTATGGTGGGTTGCAGACAAGATTTTCATAAATCCGCATAGTAATCCTTAGGTTTCGAACCCAAGCTAGAATAGACATTTTACGCAGTAAGCGAGCGCTCTACCAAGTGAGCTACCACCATACACTAACTAATTACAATAAGAACAGTAAAATGTCTAACATTAGGCAGAACTACCAAGTTTTTAAGAACTTTACGAAATCCCTGTAAGACGTTACTGGCTGCGCCTACCCTTGCTGTTATTCGGAACCATATTATGTAAAGGAAAGTAGTGCACAATACAAAATCAAGTAAATTTAAATAAAATTGCGAAATTTCAAAGTGACGCCACTGGCCGCACTATCATTACTGATGTTCCTAAGTAGCTTCACAATAGTTTGGGCATGCCGCATCCACTCGCTATAACAACCTTGGGTGGTTGTACTAATTTGAGACTAACATAACTGTATTTCAAAACTGATTTTTTGCAGTTATAGTTATCTTGAACTGGGAATGCAGTTTGTTTGCACGTTGTTATTAATGCATTAGAAGTGTACTTTTCAAAATTTATGTATTTGTGAACATACTTATGAAACCAATTTTGTTCCAAGAATGTAAATTAAATTTTAAAATGGCAGTTCTGATATGGTTATAAAAGAAACTTGCAAGGAATGTGTTCGTAAAAAAGAATTCCTATTTATTAAATATTTGAATATTTAACATGGCTTATTTATATTTTTAATTTGGGTCTACAAGAACTTCTAAAATCATGCTGAAATTTATATAGTAAAACTTTGCAAATATAATTATGGTGTACAGGTTGTTGCAGAAAATAGGGGACACTAGCGTTGCCTCAATGTCTTTTTATACTGGTTTCTTGATTTTTAGCCTGGATTCGAATGCAGTTATACCAAATTTAATTTCTTGAATTCTAAGTAATTCTTCAACAAGCTGTAATTATTTACTGATTCATAAGTTTTTCACTTTAAGATGAATCTTATAGCTTCGCTTGTCAAATTTGTATACTAATTAAGTTTTGACCACAGAGTTTTATTCTTGTCTGTACTGCAACGTGTTATCTCAATAAAAGGGAAATTCTCTGGAAATACAGAGAAATCGTAGAGCTATAGATATATTGCTTTAATGAACAGTTGATTTTGATGGTTTCTGATATGTGTTTACTCTATTGAGTACAAAAGAGGGTTCTTACTTCATTCACACAATTTATTGTCTGCCATCAAAATTAAATATCTGGTAAAAGTGTGTGTGAAAGTTGATTTAGATTGATTGATCTATTCGTTAATATTAAAAAAAAAAGTTTAGAGTTGCCACCTATTCCGTTTTAGGTTGGAGACTCAGGATTTAGTTTTATGTCTTCTGTCTCTAGTTTGTTATACGAATTATCCCGATATGAACGTACGTTTGGCTTGAAAATAATTTTTACAAATAATGTTTGCAACGCCATCGAAATTGTTTAAATACGAGGTGTGTTCAATTGAAACCCACCTTGGTTTTATAAATAATGATTTCAACAATTTAATTACGAATAATTACCGTCACAGTTAAGGCACCTATCCCATTGTTTTACTAACGGACGTATACCCTGCTCAAAGAATTCTTATGGCTGCTGATTAAAGAAGTCTTTCACAGCTATCTGTACTACTGCGGCAGACTCAAAATGGCGACCTTTTAACGTCTTTTTCAGCGGTCCAAAAATATGGAAATGGCAAGGCGATCAATCCGGGCTATAGGGTGGATGTTGTAAAACCCTCCATTTCTTTCATTGAAGATGTTCTTTTACCACATTAGCAACATGAGGCCTAGCATTGTCGTGTATCAAAATGACCCTACGCGTAAGTTTTCCTGGACGTTTCCGACTTGTTGCTTGATCAAGCTTGTTCAAAGTTCATTGTACAAATTTGCTTTGACATTTACTCCAAATTCCTTAAACTGTATCAACAAGGGATCTTCATGGTGATGTTATCATCACCTTTCCTGCAGAAGGTTGTGCTTTAAACGTTTTCGGTGGTGGTGAACTTGAATGTTTCCATTGCATCGAATGGCTCGTAGTAATGGTACCAAGTTTCGTCACCAGCAACTATTGACATAAGAAAGTCATCACCATTCTACCTATAGTCTTGTGACGTGTTGCAGAGATAAGCTCATTTACAAGCATTTTTGTTCATTAGACAAGAGACGAGAAATCCATTGTGAACAAACTTTGCTGTAACACAAATTACGAACAATACTATGGACAGATCCTACACTCACCCCAACAATTTCTGATATTTCTCTAACTGAAATTCTATGATTTTCTGTAATAAGGCCTTCCATATATGCCATATTGTCTTCTGTTAATGCAGTACCTACATCGTGCAGCTGGTCGCGGCTCATCTTTTCCATTCTTAAATTGTCAGCACCATTCGTTCGCAGTTGGCTACGCAATATATCCACACACTCTCAGCGCATAAAAATTGTCGGACCGCACGCTGATCAAAGTTGGACGAATTTTCAACAACAAACGCTATTTAAAAATGGAGGTTTTAAAAGTCAGAATTAAATTCAAACTACGGAAACTTATTAATGTGTTGCTTACGAACACTTCTAACATTAATAAATGTCATTTAAATTATTGTATTAGTTTTCAAGGCTAAGTTGATCAAAGATGGGTTTTAGTGGAACAAGCCTCGTATATTAGGGATCTAAGACATTTTACTTCTGTTTAAGCGACAAATCTTTCTAAAAATATTGGTAGTTGTTTGTGATTAAATGTCATACAAATTAAAAGGTATAAACCACGAAGAGACAGTAGATATGTTTCTAATGTTCGGCGAATGCCGTAATATCACAGTTTATCCTGAACGTAAATTAATCTCATCCTTATACACTTTAATTCTTGTCATTTAACCACAAACAGCTACCAGTCTTTAAGAAACATTTGTTTCTGTAAAGTGCGTTGCATAATACATGCCTTATGTGAATAACCCTGTATGGTATATAATACATTGGAGCTTTGATATATTGCTACCATGATAATTAATATTATGTATTGCTAATAGTGAATAACAATTAAATTACTAACAAATATCAATAAACCAACAGCCCAATCAATTTCCTTCTAAAGAGCAAGTTGAGTGTATCGTCATTAGCAAATGTTTGTATGATTGCATACACTCTTAAATATAAACCTTATGTAATGTAAACATACGTAGGATGTTATGTCATGGAATATCATGACGTACGTACAGCATCTCGGTAAGTTGCCTATAGCGTAATTAATTGCCAGGGTATCGTTAGTTTTAGGCAAATTTGACGCAGAATGAGTATTTAAAATCCACAACTACTAGAAGAAGGTTAAGTAAAATAATATTTTAATTAAATGTTTCATGAGACTCAGGTATAGTTGAAATTATAATTATATACAATTTATCAAATATGTGGATTTAAATTCCTCAACTTTGAACACAAATATTTTGAAAGCTATCTATTTGAAAGGCATCGGGATTTTTTTTAAGTACGTACTTTCTAGAATTTAGTAAACATCTTCAAGCAGCGCTCTATTGACTTTCTTCGCAATTTTTTTGGCTATCCTATTTCAAAAGTCATATGTGTTTAATGTCTGTGAATTATTTACTTCATAAATAAACGTTATATATTCCATAACTATTTAATTTCATATGAGTGCTGAGAAAATATTGCTTTGACATAGATGTTTTTAGGCAGAATATACTTCTCACTTTATTATTCTTAGTAGTTTTATCAGCATATTTTTAGGTTTTGCACGCTAGTCTTAAAAACGTTTACGGCTTGCTTGATTACTGCATATTTAACGACTTCACGCTCACATACTCGCCGGGAGTCCTTCAGACCCTTACTCCTGGATTGGCATTCGAACAAGATACGGAAGCTCATCTATCAGCTAGCTGATGTGGTCGCAGTCATTCGTAATCATAGATTAGTTACCGCAATGCATATCTTCTGGTATATCAATCCTCCACAGGGAACCAGGTAATTGGACTATGTTCCGCTAAACACTCTGTTATTCACAGGAGTCGCGGGGGAACATCCCCCTCAGCCTCGACATGCGATGGAGAGAGTTAAAACTTAATTGGCCAATCCCTCGCGTAAACGTCAACCGATGCTATCCTGGTACTGATGTAACGTTCACAATAATAAAATAATAATAATAATTCGACGTACGCATCATTAAGAGACTACCTCTGCCAGCTAACTACCTCCCGAATGACGGCCAGATAAATAATGATCAAACATGCCACGCACACACCATATACTCACATAGCTAGTTATATTAACTATCCTAGCGCTTCTAACAATTACTTACATAGATGCACCAGTTTTGTATAATGTCGATAATATGGCCCAACGCTTGTAAACCACATATAATAACAAGTAGATAATACGTAAACCTTTGGCTAAACACATATAACACCTCATGGGACATAAACCACAAACTCGCCAGCTCTTCAGCTCAGAGGATAATCGCAATCAGTTAGGTTAGGTTCGCAATCGCGTCAAATATGCCAAACTACTGCCTAGCTACCAACAGTGTTGGGTAAGTTACTCTAAGAAAGTAACTAAGTAAGTTAATTAGTTACTCGGCAAAAAACTAACTAAGTAAGTTACTAAGTTACAGAATTATAAAAGTAACTTGAATAAGTTACCATAAAGTAACTCGTTATTTTTTAAGTTACCTTTTTATACGAGACGCTACTAATGTACATGCAATTACTACCAACTTAATATCAACAGAAACACACATTTATAAGCAATTGCTTATTAGCAAATATTCTATACGTGGGGGAAGGACCAGGCTTAGAGGAGCTGGTTCAACGATGTTTTTGGGATTTTCCAAGGATTCTATTTTATTTTTCGTTATTATTGAAATAGAGAGATGAAGAATGTATTTTCGTCTGAAGTAGACACCCCCAACCTACGCACAGGCGTTAGGAATGTACTTCCCAGTAATCCGCATACCTGCTCAGAGAGCTTCTAGTTGTTAAAGGATTAAAGAATACTGGAAAAAGCTGTCACCACCCAAATAGGATCCATCAAATATTATTTATTATCGACTAAGTACAAGAAGGTATTCCTGTGTTCGGTATTAGCATTTGCATACTAAAGCATTCGAAATTTCAACAAATTCTTCAGCTTCAGGTATACTTTCTTAAATACTAGGCATTAAAAACCGAACATTTTAAAATATTTTACATTTGGAGATACTCAATCGGGGCATCTCCCACACTTTTGTTACTTCTAGAAGACAAGAAGTAATTGACCTAACTCTGGGTTCTAGCTCGCTAGCCCAATGGAGCAAGGGCTGGCACGTATCGTCGGAACCGTCCCTCTCACAACCCGCCACGGGAAGGAAGTGTACAGAAACCCTAAGTCTACGGATTGGGCTTCCTATAAGGAGGCCCTCTCCGAAAGACTACAAGGGCTTCTAAATAGTACTCGTACGATAAGAGAAGTAGACAACAATCTACTAACCCTCAACAACGCGATTACGGCAGCTTACGAAAGTAGCTGTCCTCTACGCCATTCAAAAGAGACCAGGAAGGTACCCTGGTGGAATTCCGATCTCCAAAAACTGCGCAAGCAAACACGCAGGCTCTTGAATAGGGCGATGCGTACACGCGCAATAGATGACTGGGACCTCTATAGACAATCTCAGCGTGACTACAAGGAATCCATCCACAGATCCAAACGAGAGGCTTGAAAGGCTTTCTGCTTCGGCATTGAAGGCCTACTAGAGGCAGCTCGACTGCATAAAGTACTCTCTAAAACTCCCAGAGCAAGGTTAGAGTGCTTGAGGCTCCCTTCTGGTGACCTTACGGCCACTGACGAGGAGACTCTTATGCACTTATTGGCAGTTCACTTCCCAGGCTCTACGGCTGAAGACGAGGAGGCCTCACCGGTAAGGGCTCCCCACATTGGCGGCAACCCAATGGACTGGGAGATTGCCTCGAAAGTGGTAAGTCACGAAAAGATCAGATGGGCCGTTGCTTCATTTGATCCATACAAAACTCCTGAGAATGATGGCATTTTTCCGGTTCTTCTCCAAGAGGGGCTGGACCTGCTTATCAAACCTCTATATCATATATTTAGAACCTGCCTTTCCTCCGGGTACATACCATCACCCTGGAGATCAGTAAAGGTAGTGTTCATTCCAAAAGCTGG
>JABXWE010003281.1:0-29085 GCA_014611495.1 Limonius californicus | reverse complement strand
GTCATCCACTTTGCAGACGTTTTACAGAGAACATTTCCAGAGTTCAAATTTTCTTTTTGTTCGATAATTTCTTTACTAGTGCCAACTTGATAATCAAACTCAGCAATAAAGGTTATGGAGCTACAGGTACGGTGAAAGACAATAGAACGGAGAAATGTTTACTGCAAAGTATTCCGTCGATGAAAAAAAGTTCAAGAGGTACATTTGACAGTGCTGTTGATAACAAAAGAAAGATTGTAGGCGTAAGGTGGACCGACAACAGTATCGTAACACTTCTTTCAAACGAGTTTGGTATTCAACCAATTCAAAAAGCAAGAAGATATTCAGCCAAAGAGAAAAAGAAGATCGAAATACCGCAACCATATCTTATAAATCGTTACAACAAATTTATGGGAGGAGTCGATCTTATGGACAACATAATTTCGAATTATAGAATTAGTTTTCGCGGCAAAAAGTGGTATATTCCCATTTTGTTTTGGGTATTTGATGTCTGCATGACCAATGCCTGGACACTGGCGCGTTCATATGGCAATAAATTGGATAAATTGGAATTTAGAAGACAAGTTGTAGCTACCATTCTCCAAAAGTATGGTAAACCATTACCAAATCCTGGACCATCTCAACCACGATTACTGTCACTATCTGTTAGGACCTACGGACAACATCTTATAAAAACAGGACAACAGCGACGAAGATGTATTGTTTGTAGAAGCAAAACTACAAAAGCTTGTGAAAACTGCAATGTGTCATTGCATGATAAATGTTTCTTACAGTTCCATAAGTAATCGTACAGTGTTTACGTAATAATCATGTACTCAAATAAATATTATCTCCAAATTCCATGTCTATATTGTGTTCAACAAATATCATCCTTATGCCCAAGGGGTCGTTAACGACCCAGGCTGATTTTTAAAAACTATAGCATATAGAATTTTTTTAACAATTTTTTGGCAACTACAAGAACGCAAAGGCGCAAAATATAAAAAATCTCGACGATCGTAAGCAAAAAATAGTTCTGGGCATAAATGGGTTAAAGAATCTGAAAATTGACAACACTGTTGAAGCTACTTAGAAAAAACTAAAATCAGTAGGCCAATAGTTGAAATGTTTAAAGTAAAAATTGGGATACAGTGCTCTGTAAAAAAATAACTTATTTCACAGAACACGTTCAAATTTTCTGCCACCAACTTCATGACATTTGACTGCCCTTGTAACGATGGCCTGCTGGACACGCTGAAGCATTGCTTCATTAACGGTTGCTGTTGCTTCACGAATATGAAGTACTAGCTCTTCTTCATTTTCAATTGGCGTCACATACACCATGTTTTTCAAATGGCCCCACAAGAAGAAATCCAGTGGTGTTAAATCTGGGCTTTTTGGACGCCAGACCACAGTACTTCTGCAGCCAATACAATTTCTTGGATAAAATTTCCTAAGCCAGTTTCTAGTTATAGCCGCATAGTGGGATGGCGTCCCGTCTAACTGCATCCACATATCACCGCGAACCCATAAAGGAAGTTCGTCATTTAGACAATTCAAGTAAATGTTAGCGTGCAATTGCTGAGGTAGTACAAAAGAACCTACCAATTGGTTATCTACGATTCCTGCCCATACATTGGCCGAAAACCTAAATTGATAATTCCCTTCAGGCATGGCGTGGGTATTTTCATGACCTAAATATGTTGATTGTGGAAGTTAAAAATACCATTTCTTGTAAAAGTGGCTTCATCTGTCCAGAAAATATTATTTACACATCTTGGGTTTCTTCTATGTTGTTGTAACAACCAGTTGCAGAAGGTAATTCGTTTTTCATATTCTTCCTATAATAAATGTTGCACCCTGACTTTGTGATACGGATAAAGGCCATCGTCCTTTATGATCTTGTGAACAATGGTTTTTGATGCACTAACAACTCTAGAAACAGCACGCACACTAATACTTGGCTCTTCAGTTACCAGATCAGGAACCTCCTCTTCTAAGTTATTGTCTCTAACAGTTCTTGTTCGAGCTCTATCCCAATTTTGAACAGGGAGGATATTTCCAGTTTCTCGAAATCTGTGATTTGCAGCTCGGATTACTACATGGCTTGGATGTCTTGTATTAGGAAAACGCCGAGTTTTATTGTCATATTGATATGTAATTGATAAGTATCATTATTTTCATTTTATTCTGCTTTTTATACTACTACAATGCAATGATACTATCGAATCGAGACTGCGTCGATGTGTTGAAAATATTAAGTACGTGAAAATCAGTTTCAAACAGGTAATTTAAACCATCGAAGAAATCTGGCAGGACCAGGTCAATCTACACTAAGTATCGAACAAATTCTTGAATTTGTTGAGGCGAAATTAAATACAAGCCTTCGAATTTCACGGGCATCAATTTTGATACAGTCTGTATACATTATGACAAATAAAGTTTGAGTTTAAGGTCAATAAAATTTCAGTGCAGATCCGACAAGATTTTGGTGTAACTAAAATTCGAATTGTGACGGTTAAAATTAATAAAATAAAATAGTTGTTAAACGACAGTCTTCGGGAGTTTTGAAAATATTATATGGAAATAATAAATTGGGAGCAGTTTAAATACAGTTAAACACTACAACACTTCCAACAATTTCAAACTTGCATTTAGTTGTCCACAATAGACAATATAACCCTACGGGATAGGAAGGACACTGGGATTGGCGCATTAAGACCCTGTTTTTAGTACACACACCCAAACTTATATGGAATCACCCAGTATGTATTTCCGATTGTATTAAGTACTGCTGACATTTTGTTAATAGAAAATGAAAGACACTTTATAGGTACTAAACTAAACGACGTGGAATGCTTCTAATCAAATTGTCAACTTGTTCTTGAGGTAAGTTTGTCCATTCCTCTAGAGCGGTTTGAATGAGCTGATCCACATTTCCTGTATTATCCCTTCGTGCTCTAATCCTTCTTTTAGTGAAGTCCCACACATGCTCAATGGGATTAATATCAGGTGAGCAGGCAGGTCATCTCAGAACAGTAACATATTCTGTTTCCAGAAAGTCTGTGGCAACTCTGCTGGTATGTGGAGGGGCATTGTCATGCATGAAAATGAAAATATTTCTCATTGCACCTCTCGACAGCCTAACTATGGGTTCTAGCACCAAATCGACATACCGGCGACCCGTTAAACTTTGCCTTAAGGGACGCAAAGGAATTTTTTCTCCCATCATAATACCTCCCCAAAACATTAAAGATCCTCCTTTATATCTTGGAACAGAACTGGCAGTTTGCAGTCTAGCTTCTCTGCCTCGACCTCTTAAAACCCGAATTCGACGTACATCTGGTCTCAGACAATTCTGGTTTCATCTGAAAAACGGATATTTTGCCAATCTTCAATTGTCCAGTTCTGGTGTTCCAGACACCAATTTAACGGATCAATTTTGTTCTGCCTGGATAACTTGGGCACCTTTAACTGTCTCCTGCTAAATAAATTTCGGGCACGGAGTCTCTTTGGAATTGTTTCAACTGAAATACCAACCCATGTAGCCTGCAGAAGTTGCCTTTGGAGCTTCGGATGAGAAGAGGTTGGATTTCTTCTAGCTAGTTGAATTAAAAACCGGCCTTGTCGATCACTAGTTACTCTGTGGCGACTTTGTCTAGGCCTGTTCTTGAGCGTTTCCAATTCATAAATCTTGCATAGGTTTTTGAAACTACGCCCTGCGAGACACCCACCGTTGCTGAAATTTGCCTTTGTGACATTCCCTGCTCAACAAGGGCAACAATTCTTCCCCTCTGAATATCTGACAAACCTGCGTAGGGCATATTACCTTTTTCAACAGAAAGTTAAAATTACTCCGACACTTCGATTTTAGAACTGGACGCAAATAACAAAATATTTCAATGTCCACGTGATCAACTTTTAACAATTAGTTACCTTGCATAACGTAGCAAATTCGAACTGTCAAACTGACAAGTGCGCATATTCAAAGAACAACTCTGAAAAATTTTCATGTGATTTTTCGGTACTTCTCCTTGTTAATTTGTATGAATTTTAACATTTTCTTAGCTTGAAAACGTACTGTGAAGTGCAAACTTATAACACCGGCTTGCCTTCCCAGGTTGATTTATATTATTACACATCTCGAGATAGCAACGGTGCTGTAAAAATACGGAAATATTATAGCTGAGCAACCAATCCAGACGGAGTTAAGTTGAATCAAATAACTGCTACTTATGCAATTCAAATATCTGCCCTATCTGAATAGGTATATGTATTACCCATATGGCCAAAACCAGCATCCTGATACTTTGGATATTGCACTACACACATTTTTCAATATACTAGTACAACCAATAGTTCTGGCGGAACTCCATTTGGAAGATGTAATTTGTATATTGTTACGGGCCAAACGAGCTTTTTCGTCGACCCGCAACAGGAAAGGTGGAAAATCACAGCAGATTACCAGTTCTCGCGAAAGGCCGAGAAGTCAGCAGCTTACGGGAATCGGACTCACCTTTACTGTGCCTCCTCCTATATGTAAAGCTTGCAAAGTTCATGCACACAAAGGTAAAAATACACAAAAATAAAAGATATGGTAAATTTCAAGACAAATATAATTCAACTTCTTTTAGATTACTGACATGATGCAAAAATTATAACGATTACATTGAAAATGGTAATATTTATGGTTAAATAATACAAGATTTTGTTGGAACGTTCGGACTGAAAGAGGCTCGCCGTCAGTGGCTTGCGATATTTAATTTCTTAGATTAGATCTACGCAGCCAGTGCGTCTGAGTTTACAATTTAATACAATTTAGGAATACACTTTACTTACTCAAAAGAAGAAAGAAGAACTGACTGACGGTCACTGAAGGTCACTTTACGTCATATTTAAAAAAAGGTTCAGCACTTGAAACTTGAAGATTACCTCGGAAAAAGTTTTCACCACACAATTAGAATTTCTCCTACCTTAGGGTTGTTCAACAGGAAGCAGAGAGAAGCACAACTGGGGTGTTCCTAAGATCTTCGGGAAGCGGGACAAATTCGCTGGTACCCCTAAAGATGGGATCGCTTCTGACAGGGGTTTTTCGACGCCGAGAGAGAAGACGCGGAAATTTCAGATGTTAATATTGTGACGCTCCTTTTCTTTGCTTAACTCTGCGGGTCAATTGCACGTCTGCTTATTACGTGCAATTGCTTCGGTTGTCTCGGGCGCCAGATTTTGTTACGAAGTTTACTCTCCGTCGCTGCTTCGTTGTCCTGGGAGGGATAATGAAGTCCTAGGTAGCTACAGTTGAAGACGTCGGTTTCCAGGGGACTGATGTTACTTAACTGCAATCTCGGAAGCGGTCCTAGATGCCTAACTGTGCTCGGTTTAGAAATGATCAAAACATGATGGCTTGATACATATATTTTAGCGATTAACATACACAATTTCACAGTCACAATACAGTAGCAATACAGTAGGAAAATAACCAGTACCAAATACGGTAGCAGATACAGTAACAAAACGGTAGCAAATACGGTAGCAAATACAGTAGCAATACGGTAGCAATACGGTAGCAAATACGGTAGCAGATGCAGTAGCAAAACGGTAGCAAATACGGTAGCAAATACAGTAGCAATACGGTAGCAAAACAGTAGCAGGTACGGTAGCAATACGGTAGCAGATACAGTCCCACACAGCAAAAGTTGACTACAAATTGTAGCAATGTTACTATATTTTTACTATTTCTTTAGGATTCGATTGTAATGTTACTATTTCTTTACAATTTCGTCGGCTGTTAATAGTCAGTTTACTATTTAGTGACGATTATGTCACTCATTTGTTGTAACGTGACGTAAAATTTGCATTAAATCGTCAGGAAATAGTCAAGTACCTGCAAGTCCACACATTTAAGGGAATCAACAGTAACATTACTGCTTTTTTGCGTCAAATAGTGATGTGACAATTTATTTACTATTTTCTCACTACTAACTGTCACCGTACTATTTCTTAACCATTTAGTTACTACAGATAGTAACATTACAATAAGCTGACGCTCCGTGAGCAAGAAATAGTCATGTGTCTATAAACTTACTCATTGTAGTAACTAAACAGACATGCCACTATTTTTTGGCGGTATGCCGTAACAATATAGATACATTACTGCTTTTTGCGCCAAATAGTGATGTTACAATTTCGTTACTATTTTATCACTGCTAACTGTCACCTTACTATTTCTTAACTATTTGGTTACTACAGGTAGTAACGTTACGATGAATTGACGCGCAGCGAGCGAGAAATAGTTATATACCTATAAACTTACTTATTGTAGTAAAAAAAACAGACTTGCTACTGTCTTTTGGCGTCATGCCGTAAGAAAATAGTACCATGTCTATTTATTTATTATGAGTAATAATTTGTAGATAATTTAAGTTTGTTGGGATAGTCTGAATAATATAACATATATTAACAAAAGTAACTATGAAGATACAAGTGTTAGGTTAGACAAGAAGTAAGTAGATATCATTAAATAAATTACAAAGAAGTCACTTAACATTATCATTTGAGTGCGACCTTTTAAGCAGAAGAAAAACCAAATAATATCATTTGAAAATGTTTGAAAATATAAGCAAATAAGCATTAAAAAAAGTACCGGTTGTAGGAATAAAATGTCATAGAACGAAAAGCCACCGATAAAAGTCCAGAAAAAAATAGGGAAGAAATCCTACAGAAAAGAAAACTAAGGTATAAACGATTGCCATTACGAATAGCAATGACGCATCTTCTAGGAATTTTAGCTAAGAAGAAGTGTAAAATAAATACAAACGTCCAGTTCTTTTAAGATAGACAGTTAAGTGCAGTTAGGTAAATACTTGCATACTGTTAATAAGTTGGTCAGCTGTAAACCCTCCAAGAGGCGGTATTTCTTATCAACAGGAAATGGGGTTTTCTAACCTGGGTTAATACTGTTTCTTTTGCAAGGAGTTTTAGAAAAAGTATTTATTATTGTGCAGTTGTGCTGTGAGAAGCTTTTTACTCTTGCGTCAAGCAGACGAATAATTATTACAGTACAGGTAAGTTATTTTCTTATTTGTTGTTAATTTAAATTTATTTATATAGAGTGTAATTTTCTGAGGTTTTCAAAGTGTCAATGTACTTAATTCATCAGTTTTAAATTATATACCTAGTCATATAAAATATATACCCTGCTCTTGATATGAAATTTGTTCTATTATGAAACAAAATTTTTGTAAATTTACATACAAGCACAAAAGATTCAACGAATAGCATTTTCTAATATGTTTTTGTTAATTAGATTGATTTTTTAATAATTATATTTTAATAACTACAGATTTCTCATTTACGCTGTGTCGGCGGCGATACCATGGAAAAGCCATTAAACTGATTTTAATAAAGATCTTTAGCGATAATGGAGCAAGACTGATGGGATTGACGGGAGCAAATGGCAAGATACAGTTACAGAAAATGAAAAGTATACGAATAATTTACTGTAAGTATTTTATAATTAATTTTTCGTATTATGAAAAAATAACATGAATTTACTGCTGTAGCAAAATGCTTTCTTACTTTTTGAATAGTTCACATTTGTGAAGTGATAGCATTAATTCTAATTGTTATATATATTTTTTCAGCTGCCACAAAAAAAATTCATCATGCCGCCATCGAAGCTGCTGTGGTTTCATACATGAAGGTGTGGATACGCTGCGCAACAAAATCCGTTCCAAAAATAAAGCAAAAAACATATTTTTATATATAGTTTATAAGGTTAAGTTGATTAATAAATAAAATTTAAAGAACAAACGATTTTTTTTTATATATTAGTATATTACAATTTATTGACTATTTGGTGCTATAAAGTGGACTATTTCTTTACTATTTCCTTTCTATAAAGTGACTATTTCATTACTACAAACTGACTATTTCTTTACAATTTTGTTACTGCAAGATAACGATTTCTTTACTGTTTCCTTTCTATAAAGTGACTATTTCGTTACTACAAACTGACGATTTCTTTACTATTTCGGTACTATAAAGTGACTGTTTCTTTACTACAAAGTGACGATTTCTTTACTATTTCCTTTCTATAAAGTGACTATTTCTTTACTATTTCGTTACTACAAAGTGACTACTTCCTTGCAATACATTGACCATTCCTTGACAATTTCCTTACTATTAGTTGACTATTTGTAGTAACGTTACAATTTGTAGTTACATAAAAGTTACTTAATAGTTACTAAATTGTAAGGAAAGTTGTGACATTCCTGACTATTAAGTTACCTAAATGCAGTTACGATATAGTAAGGAAGTAGTTAATTTTTGCTGTGTGGGAAGCTTTTCTAGGAAAACGCACGTGTCAATTACGTTCTAGAACAAATTAGGCTTCGGTATATGTCTTGCGGCGAGGGGGGAAGTCAATAGGTGTATTGGGCCAGACGGACGTAATATGAAGATCGGCTTTTCTTCGCGGCTCTTCTGCTAAACTGAGTTTTACCGCAATGAATTTTGCTTTGGACAAATAGAATCTCGACCAAGTCGGATTTAAATAAAAATTAGCAGAGTGTTAGCTTTCGTGTATGGGCAATTAAGTGTAATTGTTCCTTCGATCTAGATCGGATATAAGCCATTTAAACCAGTGAAATTTGTGCTGCGTAGAGCTGTTGTTCCAATCGTCTGAACCCCTAGTGGAAGTAAACTAATTCCCAGAGGCGTACCAACAAGTGTTTCGTCTCAAAGTGTTCTGAAGAAGTCGTCTACCTTTTTGCCGGACCTGAAAATACCCCAGACTGTACCTGCATCTGGAAAACAACCCCCAGAATTGTGCCTACCTTTACCGGAAGTCAAGGTAAAGGACCTAGTTTTTTTGTGTGGTGAAAAAACCCTTTTACGCGTTAACTCACAAAATGCTAAGTGATTGAACCCTTTTTTTATGCAACAAGAAGCGTCCTTCAGTCACCGATTGTCCTTTTTTTGTCATACTAAATGTAAAGAGTAATTATAGATATTGTGTTATTCGTGTAAACTCCGGCGCCGCTGGCCACGTAGTCGTTTTGATAATTTAAATAACGTACGCCAGCGACGGCGAGTCCCTCCTCTTGAGCGCTCAAATTAACTATTTGTAATATAGAGCTATTAAAATCACCATTTGGTGTCATTCTTTTGTATTGTCATTTCCAGTCGTTTAATTATATGTTAAAATTCATCTTTTATTATTTTGTATTTGTATTTGTGTGTGCATGAATTTTGCAAGCTTTCTAAACAGGAGGGAGGCACAATAAAGGTGAATTCGATTCCCGTAAGCTGTCGGCTTCTCGGCCTTCCACGAGAACCTGTAATTTGCTGTGATTTGGAAGGTGGCGCCCTCTAATTTTGACCTACTCTGTACACAACTAGGAAGATTTCCCTCCCGTAAACGTTTCTCGTGAACCACCCCCCCACTCCTCTGAGCTAAGCCTTTTTCCACCTATCCGGTTGCGGGTCGACGAAAAAGCTCGTTTGGCCCGTAACAAGTGAAAAAACATTCTGTTACTCGTCAGTGCCTGATATCGCTAGTTGATATCATGGACATTGTAGCTCTTCTGCCTGCTCCAACTGGAGAAGGAAGCGACAGAATTAGAGAAATAAAGTCTTTTAACTTCCCATTCTACAAGCATAATGTCAAGTAAAATTGTTTCCCAAATTTTATTAGTTTACGAACAGAATCACACGTTTAATGTTTGCAATTTATAAGAAAATATGTTATGCTGTTTTCAAAATTTATTCACTGCGTTTAAATTGAGAAAATACTTTATTCGATTTCTGCTGGTTCTTTTAAAAAATACTTACCGTTTCAAGGTACAGGAGCAACGTCGTACCTTGGAACAAAAGCCTTCCTTCACATTTTGCTACACAGACTCAACCAAACAGAACGAAATCCAAATTGTTCTCCTAGAACTATTAGTCTGGATTGCTGTGAGATGTTGGCACCAGAAACAATGCGATATTGATGAATTTCGAAGTGCGATTACCAAACAACGAAAAAGTGTTCCAAGGTACAACAGTCTCCCCTACCTGTCATTGAAATATACAATTCAACTTTGTTGTCTGTGATGGGAAAAACAATCGGTTGTTAAATTTTTAAGCTAGAAAATATTTGGATATGCTTTATTATGGGTTTTATACTTAAACTAATTAAAGCCGTACATTATTTCCCAACATGTTCGAACTTCTTGAATTTTCTAGCAACAGAAACATCAAATTATACAAGAAATAAACGACTGTAAATATCAAAACAAGAGTTTAATTACTATGAATTTTATTCAACTATTCCTTTAGTTATCTTTGAGTTATACATTTACAAACAATTTTACAGCTTTTATAAGGTAACTCGTCACAACCTATATTAAGAAGAATTCAGATACGCTTTTGACTTCAAAACGACAAAAAAGTCAACCACAAATAATTATTGCGCCTTATTGGATGTGCGGGAAAATGCTGACAGTATTAAGGATAGAAAAGTGTTAATTTTGTGAAGCAAATGTGCATTACAAATATCATTGTCATGATTTTGCGAGTGGTGACAGCAATTTTCCACACATCCTTTTTAAATAACATATTCGTACAACGCAAGATTAACACAATTTCACTTGGATGTTACTAATGTCCACAATGTGTTACTTGGCTGCTATTTTCAGAGATAGAATCGCAGCGCTTCTTCCTGGTAAGAACATTATGGAAGTGATACTATTGTGCTACACTTGCGCTGCGGTGTTAGAAACAATTATCCACACGACAATAGAATCAAGGTATCACATTAGCTCAATAAAGGTTGAAATAAAAGAAATGTAGCAGCGATAATTACATTAATAGGAAAATAGTTTCTTTATTAATTCCCTCTCTTATTTGCATAATGCAGCCTATCTATTGCTGTTTATCACAACCCCCTCTCCTTAACATGCTGGCGTTCACAAAATTAGGGGACATAATACTGTATTAAACGAATGGCACCGATTTGCGTATCACTGCCACAAACCTTCATTAATGTTTGAAGAAAGGTCTCAACAATGTCTAGTCATTTACAACATCATACATATATACATGCCGGTGATTACAGGTTCATTAATCTTAGTCTACACAGGAATGTTCACTGTACAGTTACAAAAATATTTAGAATCCAAGGACGGTAACAAAACCGTAACACATATCATTAGTTAAGAAAATAGTTAGGATCGACAACATTTAAAGTTGCGTTTGCGTGACCTTGTTTACAAATTAGAAAACCACCGACTAGCAAAGCACGTACTAGTGTTAATCTACGCTGGCAAGTGTCCACGTATTTCCTACAATAACGCACATTTATGTAAAGCACAATTGATTGAACTCCGTACTATACACTTATGGTAAATTTTTGGTACACGTTACAGGTACCCGTTCTTGACACATTAAAGTTACTTGATTGATAAGTGAAGCGTCATTGAAATTTTTCTCAGGCAATTTTCATGATGGAATTTGGACAATTACAGATAATTTTTGTAGAGGACAAGTATAAGAACAAACACATTTCAATGAAAAATGTTTTAAATACAAGACAGCATTTATCCAAAAACTATCTCGAACATTCTACAATAAGGCGGTATTATTTTTATTCTTAGCAATTTATAATTTTAGTTTGATACTACTGAAAATTACGCGACGTATCCAGAAGGAGAGCACAGTATACGGCTAACCCAGTAATACCACTTTACTTCAAATAAACGCGCGTGCTGGGCTTTGATTCAGGGGGGCAAAAACAAATTAAAAATTAAGTTTGGAAACTTTTCCAATTGTCCGTCGTTAACGAGTTATTGATAAAAAATTAAATAATAAGTTCCATCACATGGTCATTCCAATTAGTTGTGTACAATTCAATTATGACGATATTAAAAATTTATTAATCGTTCTGTTAAGTATATTGATAAGCATCAGTATTTTCATTTTCTTCTGGTTTTTGTGTTTAAATGGAACGATAGGGGAGACCGGTTGGCTACAGGGGCAGATTGGCACAGTGCGTATAATTCACGCATTAGCCGTTAGAGCGCAGTCGGGATTGTTATGCAGAATTTCTTCTTCTTCATCTTTCTCTATTTCCCATTTATGCCCTAAGGCGTTGGGTCCTCTATCCATCTCCTATAGATGTCGCGGTCTCTCGCCATTCTTCTTCTTCTGACTTCCTTGATGTTTTTGTTTCTGTTCCTTGCCGCCTCCTTGATGTTGTCTTCCCATTAGACTTGGGGTCTACCTCTGGTTCCTTCCTTCTGCTTTCAATTGATAGATTTTCTTGGGGTATGTTTTGTTATCCATGCGCATGAGATGTCCGGACCACTTCAATTGTTTCATTTCAATGTCACTATTTGCTGGTTGTTGGTCTAAATAGTCTATTTCTTGTTCTATCCTTTCTTATCTTGCTCAGTACTCTTCGCAGGTATTTCATTTCCGTTGCTGTTATTTTGGATCGGTGTTTATCCAACCGTGCCCAGGATTCTCATCCATAGAGTAGTGTGGGGAGGAATATTGTTTTATACAGATGCATTTTTGCTTTTGTGCTTAGTTCTTCTTTGCCAATCACCGTTTCGTTTATTTGGTAATATTCCTATTTGCTTTGCTTATTCTGTTCTTAATTTCTTCCGTTATTCTTCCATCCTTGTTTATTATCACTCGTTAGTATTCGTACTTTTCCACATACTCCAGTTGATTCTCTTCTAACGTAATGGGTACTCTTGCCTCTCTTTCTTCTCTCGTGATGTGCACTATTTTGCCTTTTCCTACGTTTATCTTCATACCTTTGGTCTTCTAGCTTGTTTTTACATATGTTAATATTTTCTTGTAGTTGTCTTGAGTCATTATGGGATTTAGGTTATGGTACCCTAGTCTTGTTCTCCTTCCGATTTCTTCTTTACATTTTTTAATTATGCTGTTCGTGTAAACCACAAACAGCAGTGGGCTCAAACTGTCACCTTGTTTAATCCCTCTATCTACGTTAAATTCTTGTGATTTTTGTCCGTTTATCCTTACTACCCCTACCACTTTTTTGTTTATACTTTTGATCATTCTTATAAGCTTTGGGTTTGTTTGTAGTTCTTCCAGTGCCCTCCATATGTGCTCTCTGGGTACTTGATCGAACGCCGTCTTAAGGTCTAGGAATGCTACGTATATCTCCCTGTTCTTGTCCAGCATATTCTCTGTTATCTGTCTAATCGTGTATATATGATTTTGTGTTTGTTTACCTGGACGGAAAGCCGCTTGTTCCTCTTCTAGCTTATCTTCAATTGTATTTCTTAACCTTTTTTCTATTATTTTCGAGTAGATTTTTAGCGCTACTGGAGATAGGCAAATTGCCCTGTAATTCTCACAGTTTGTTTTTTCTCCCTTCTTATATGTATATGGGCGCTATTATATTTCTTTCCCAATCAGTCGGTATCTGTTCTGTTTCCCATGCTTGTTGGAAGATACCTTTTAGCCATTTGATTATTCTTTCTCCTCCTTTCTTGAGTAGTTCTGGGGAGATATTGTCTTCTCCTGAGGCTTTTCCATTTCGTGTATTTCTTAAAGCTATCTGAATCTCTTCCTCTGTTATGCTGTTTTCTTCTCCTCATTTGCGGTTTCTGTTTCTTCTTCTACTGGGATTTTTTTCCTTGTTCTTCATTTGCTCTTTCGGTTTTTAATTTGTTTTGGTAGGGGTCTCGCCAGGGTTTTAGGACTTCATTCGCCGTTGTTTTTAATTCCCCTCTTTGGTTCATGATGTTTCTTATCGGTTTTGCTCGGTTCCCTTTCAGTCTTTTGATGACATTCCAGAATTGTTTTTGGTTCTCTGTGTAGTTTTCTTCTATCTTTCTTCCAAACTCCTCCCAGGAGGCCTGTTTTGCTTGTTTTACTGTCTCCTTAGCTTCATTACGTTCCTGTATGCAGTTTGCTCTTTCTGCTTCCGTATTGGTTGTTTTAAATCTGCTCCACGCTTCTTTCTTCAGCTTGATCTTACTCCTCACTTCCTCGTTCCGCCATCTTGTTCTTTTCTTATGCGCACTAAAGTTTATTACTTTTTTCCACATATCTCTTCTGCGGTTCGAATTATGGTTTCTTTAAAGGTATTCCATCTTTCATTTAGGTTCCAGGGCGTTCCTAATTGTTGTTGTTTGATTTCTTTTGTGTTAAGTGTATTATTAAGCTACCGTTTCTATTATTCTCTTATCTGTGGATTTTCTAATGCTTCTGTTTTAATACTTGTATATTTCTTTCCAATTTCTCTTTTGGGTTTCGTAAATATTGTGTCTGCAATCAGAAGCCCGTGGTTAGTACTTAATTCCGCTCCTCTGGTCACTTTCACATCTTGTAGTGCACATCTCATACTTCTGATAGTGGGACATAGATTTGTATTACCCCTACTTTTCTTGCAGTTCTAAGTTGACTGTCATAATTCTCGAGTTGATGGAGTAGGTATTATCCTCAGCAACGAAATGGAAACAAAAGTAACAAAATAGGAAGCAGAATTTCTGGTAAGTAAATTTCTGTAATTCGCAACGAAAGACACCCCGTGATATTATTCTCAGAGCGGTGAGTGAAGTTAGAAAAGACAAAAAGATCATTAGATCTACTGCGCAAAATATAAAATACCATTCCGTTCTGTAGCTAGATACTGCACCAAAATTTTTGAAGATGAACTAACTAAAGCCGAGATTTCTGACTACGAATTTAGCTATGAACCAAACTGTAAGGTAGGTACCTGTGCAGTACTAACCTTGGTCTTTGAGCATTTAATTCCGAAAATTGCAGGATCGCACTTATGGGTTTTAATTTGTTTTCAGATATTCTCCACCAATGAAGAGACCGAGTCTTGTGACTATTTGAAAAGAGCTTCTGATATATACTTTGGACTTTCTCCAAAAGAAGTTCGAAAGTTTGTTTATCAATATGCTGCATATCTGAAAAAGCCAATACCCGATTCATGGAAACTGTCAGAAATGACGGGACCCGACTGGTTTACTTCTTTTTTAAAGCGAAACCCTACTCTGTCGATTCGTACTTCCGAAGCAACCAGTTTAGCCAGAGCTTCTGCATTCAACATTCACAATGTCAATAAATTCTTTGATAACTTGTAGACAGTCATGGGTAGATCATTTTCAAGCTTGTGATATCTGGAATATAGATGAAACTGGCATAACGACTGTCCAGAAGCCCGACCGCGCAGTTGCGAGACAAGGATTCAAGCAAATTGGAAAAGTGACATCCGCGGAAAGGGGAACTCTACTGACCACAATTCTAGCTGTTTCAGCTACAGGTAATTCAACGCCTCCTTTCTTTGTATTTCGAACGGTGCGCATCAAAAAACATTTCCTAAACGGCGTACCGCCAGGAAGTGCCAACCCATCCGGCTGAACGTAAAAATATTTTCTCCAATTTGCTAAACATTTCGTTAGGAACGTCAAATGAAGCAAAGAGCAGCCAGTGATATTATTATTGGACAATCACGATTCTCAGTTGTCCATAAATGCCGTAAACTATTTAAGACAGTGGTGTGTGTGTCTTATCGTTTCCGCCGCATTGCAGCCACAAACTACAACCTTTAGATAGGATTGTATCTTCTTCTTAAGTGCCGTCTCCTCTTAGAAGGTTGGCTATCATTAGGACTGTTTGTATTCTCGACGGTGCTGCTCTGAACAATTCAATAGAGCTGCAATTATACCATTGTCTCAGGTTACTCAACCAGGAGATGCGTCTTCTTCCTCTACTTCTTCTACCTTGTATAGGAGTGTATATGGACCTCTTAAAAAGTATATTAATACAACCTCTGATTCCTGGATGAGAAATCATCCCAGTTCAACTATGACAATTTATGATATACCCGGAATTGTGGATACTTCAATGCCCTTGGCTGCGAGTCCAAATAACATTAGCGCATCTCCCCGTTTAATCGGGACAATTTTCCTGAATGTGAGCTTATGCCCAGCACCGTAACTGATAGTTTACCACCAAATGAACAAATGCAGAAGACTTCTGAAGAATCGCCCTCGACTTCACAGACTCCACATACTCCGCAGGATTTCCAACACATTTTGGACACTTCATTAGAGAATTTGGATGTGCAAAAACCTGATAAAGCAATGACTTCTTCAACAATTGCTACGTCACCCAGGTATTGCAAATCACCACTGGAAGAACTCCTGCCCTTGCCCAAGGCCCCGCCAAGAAAGGTAGTAGCAAATGCAAGAATGAAAAGGGAATCTGCCATATTGACAGATACACCGGTAAAGGACGCACTCGAAGAGAAGCAAGCTGCCAAGAAAAGAAAACTTAGTCAGATGACTAAGCAGGCAAAAAGAAAAGTTGTGGATAGTAGAAAAGATGAAGTTGAGACTGATGAAGAAGAGCGGGAAAGTAAAAAAGTAGTGGTGATGAAGATGCAGATTGGCCAGAAACAGTAGATCCCTACAACTTCGAAGAACTTGTTCGAGATCTCAATGAGAAGGAATTTGTTTTAATAAAACTAATGTCAAAGGGCAAAGAAAAATATTTCATTGCAAAAATAATTACCAAATCAGCTGACAATGAAGAATGGCAAGTTTCATTTCTCCGAAAGAGTGAAAAAAATGGGGGTAGCTTTATTTTCCCACTAATTGAACTTTCTTATAAGAAAGGTAGGGTATCTACCATTTACTAGAAACATTTGCCAAAGTGATGACTTTATAAAATTTCAATAAAAAAAATCTAAAAGAAAAAATGTGCCAACCATCCCCGGTCTCCCCTACTATTACAATCGAAATTTCTTCGATTTGTTGGGTGCGTATAATGACAATTTCATTGGTGACGCTACAGTATGTAGGGAAAGGTTTCCAAATTGTCGGCAAAAACTATAAAGCGTGTAGAACAAAGATTACTGGGAACAGGTAAATTAGATTGAATTGTTAATTCCAACATGGTGCATCGTTACATTATGGAATACATCTGGGAAATATCCTGAATGAAAATCTCCCTCCGAGATTAATTGGAAGAGGTGGACCCATATCATGGCCTTCTAGATCATCGGATCTGAAAATGTTTACCGCGAACTTGACCTAGATCGAATTGTTGGTTCCAACGTGATGCTGCATCATTACATTATGGAATACAACTGGGAAATATCCTAGATGAAAATCTCCTTCCGAGATTCATTGAAAGAGGTGCACCCATATCATGGCCTTCTAGATCACCGGATCAGAAAATGTTTACCGCGAACTTGACCTAGATTGAATTGTTGGTTCCAGCATGATGTTGCATCGTTACATTATGGAATACCACTGGGAAATATTCTGAATAAAATCTCCCTCCAAGATTAATTGAAAGAGGTGGACCCATATCATGGCCTTCTATATCATCAGATCTGAAAACGTTTACCACGAACTTGACCTAGATTGAACTGTTGGTTCCAACATGATGGTGCATCGTTACATTATAGAATACAACTAAGACATATCCCGAATGAAAATCTCCCTCCGAAATTAATTGAAAGAGGTGGATCCATATCATGGCCTTCTAGATCATCGGATCTGAAAACGTTTACCGCGAACTTGACCTAGTGTGAATTGTTGGTTCCAACATGATGGTGCATCGTTACATTATGGAATACCACTGGGAAATATTCTGAATGAAAATCTCTCTCCAAGATTAATTGAAAGAGGTGGACCCATATCATGGGCTTGTAGATCACCGGATCTGAAAATGTTTACCGCAAACTTGCTGTGGAATCGGAAAAATTTCCACATTTAATTTTCGGTTTGTTTTAGCTCCCGGAATCAAGACCCAAAAGCACGGGCTTCAATTTTAAGACACCCTGTATGCAATTTTTATGAGCATAATGAAGTTTAGTATAGATATGAAACTACCTACCTATGTGTATACTTGATATATCCATGCTCATTTCGCCCTTTTCTTTTTCAGTTCTCGGCCAGAGGCTGCATTAAAAGTTTCAGTACACTCCGTATTAGATGTAGATCATTCATGATTGACAGCCTTTTTTTCCCACTGCTGGACAACGGCCTCTTCTCTGCCACGTGTTTCTCCTCAGCGCTAAGGTAGAAACAAGGGGGACCTAGAGTTTAAAGTCGAATCGACGGAAATTCCAGAGAAGGTTTTTGGCATTAAGATTTTGTGATTACATGTACAATAATAACATACAATTACCATTCACATCCAAATGCCGATAGTGAATTGTATTACTGTCTTATGCTTATACTGTGTTTGTATTTTAATCTAAGAATGAAATAAAGTTTATCCCATAACAACAGAAAATGTCTTGAATGCCATAAGCATGGACACTTTTTAAAACGCTGTCTTTTGACATCGCCATTAATGTAAGTAGCAGGAATGTGAAAACACTCAAGTAATGGGGTGTAAAAACACCGAACATTTTTAAAAAATAACATTTGTTTTAGCAAAAGTTAGACCTGTTGAGCCAGATTGCTTTATGGTACAGAAAAGTTTAAACATAAATTGATCTAATGTTGAAAAAACAAATGTGAATCAGAAACAGACATGTTTGGTGTTTAAAGTGAGTCATTTTTAAATAAAAATTGGATTGATCTAAAATCAGTAGCTAAGTTTTAAATAATAATAACAAACTAAAGTCACCTCTTCGGGCTTAGACCGAGTCGTCGTGGGATTGATGTATGCTGACATTTCGCTAATACGCGTTGATAATACTACCTGCAACGGTTAGCGAAACGTCAGCATCAATCCTACGACGACTCGAAGAGATGACTTCATTAGACAGAAACCGTGGAAGTCTGAAACTTTACAATAATGAGAAAGTGTTAAATTTCACAAACCAAGTTGTAATACACAAACACAAACATATCTTTGAAATTAACAATAGCGTTAAGGATGAAACAAACAACTTACGACCATTTGGATTTTTTAGCTTCTAAGTTCTACATTTTTCTTGGCTGTTTCCAAAACACGTTACAACATACAGCATAACATCTGTTAAGTTTAATCTAAACAGGTTTTGCAAACACTTGCAAAATGTTTTTTGTACACATGTAGAAGAGGACAGAATAAAGCTTTCTGTAATGAAATCGAATTTAAAGTTTGTATATTTTTTATGCTTAAACTCTACAAAAACCTCTGGTAAAATAAAATAAAGTAATCAGAAAGTATGGTATAAATTTTCTTTGAGATGGTATTCTGATTATTTTTACACGAATTTGAATTTTGATTGAACATCGAACATCAGTTTTAAAAATGGAAGATTAGTGCTTTTACATTTCGGGGATTCCCGCTGAAATCTGAATCACATGATAATGATCACTATCGAACATGCGCGAGTACACGCTTTGAATGTGTAGCTGGAGGAAAAACGCACTACTGTTATAAAAATATAGCTTTTCCTACATAACAAAACATTTTCTCATCAGTTCAATACCAAAATAATATTTAGATCATAAACAAGTTTAAAAATTGTCTATCATTTCTATTTACAGACCCAACCCAATTTTTGATTATATTTTCCTCTCCCCAAAAACCACATTTGATGTAACATCTTATAAATCTATGAACTCCCATTTAACAACTACGAGATTAACCACAGCTAGTTAAATCGACAAACGCGATGGTATTTACAATATTGCCCACTACCTGACACTTTAATACTAATAAATAAATGAACTACTTACAAGCTAAATATAAAAAATAAAAATTGCACGTACAATATCGCCACAGTAAAATTAGCAATACTTCTGTAAAAGAGATAATTAATTAATCTACAGGGTGTTCCGGAAAAAGGGAAGAACCCTGAATATCTAGTACAACTAAGTTTACAATCATGTTTCTTATGTATACTAAAAGATTTAGAATGTATTACTGTTGAGTATAGATTCCATATAAGGAATTCTAAAAAAGGAAACTAAATTATTCTCGATTATATGGGATCCATTATTATTTGTGTGGTACACATCAATAACCGTGGTACAATATATACAATTAATACTAATGAAAATGATTTCGCAGCAAAGTCAATTAGAACAATAGCATCCAGCAGCTGCAATGAAACGTGACAGTAGAACTACCATGAAACATCAAGGGACTAATTGCTGCTTGCCCATTCGCCCAACCTAGTCTTATTTTGGAGGACAAAAGCACTCGATTTTGCAACGCAAAAGTGAGTGCTGGATGCCCCTTGCACTAAAACAATACCCGATTTGTTCCTCTAAGATCTAGACATGGTTTACGGTCATCCGGGGCTACTCGTCACGGAGGCGTGATTTCCAATCGTTGCGAGAGTCGGTCTAGACAGCTGGCACCGCCTGGTGCTTAAGGAGCGTTCCACCAGTCCTCCTTCCCCGGCTATTGGGTAGGCTGTGGCTTTTTTGGGAGTCTTGCTGCTACAAAGGTTAACGATTGATAAGTGATAACAGGCGGTACAGGAGATCGAGTCAGCCTACCAAGCATAGAAGCTTCCATGGAGGAATTATATTTAAACAAATTTGTCAAAACTGTTTTCAGTAGTAAGCAGGGATGTGGTCGTACCAGGGTTAACCAACCAGGGCGTCGCCTTATACATGGCTAGAAAGAGAAGTTTATTGGTGACAGTGACTTGAGCGCTCGTTGCGACGTTCCTGGTTTTAAATACATTTTAAATTAAATAGTGCTCCGCATGTCACAGTATTATTCTCCACAAGGACGATATCATATAAAAATCCACAATGATAAAGTTAAAAAAAAAACTTAAATATACATAGACAGAAACAAAGTATTCTAAAAATTAAACTTGGAAAACCCTTTACTACACGATATTTAGAACACCTAAATAAGCGTTTCGGCAACTAAGCTGCCATCTTCAGCAGAAACTTGAACTGACTAAAGTAACATGGCTGAGGAATACGTCTGGAGATAAGTCCTTCACCAAGTCAACAATTGAAGTCCAATTGTAGTCATTGGACTTCAGGTTTTGACTTGGTGTAGGACGTATCTCCAGAGGCTTCCCTCAGCTAAGTTATGGTGATGGTGGTAAGGGGTTTTCCAAGTTTATTTACTTGAACCACCGTCTCCAATCGATTCTAATTTAATATTTGTTTTATATTATAAAGTCATGTCTTCGAGCTTAGAGCGTGTGGTGGTGGAATTGATTGATTGATTGATTACTAGCAGGGTTTTGAAGTGGGTTAGTTAGCCCGGTTTGCACTTCGACTATCTTTTGTGCGCGCCCGATTCGTTCAAAGTAGATCTGTGTCGTCAATGAGTTGCAGGATATTTTTTACGAGGTTTTCATGTGTGAAGGTTGTGATATGTTCATTTGATTTTGCCACTTCATCTGAATTAAAGTCATATTTTAGTTGCCGCTCTGTAGCCGATAACTATATTATTATTTTCCAAATACAGTTTGGTTTGGACCGTTTTTTGTTATCATGCAGAATTGCCGATCGGTATTTTGTCTGTGCGCTTGGCCCTGGACGCTTTCTGCGAATTTACGTGTCAAATTGTTCTGGAATTATTGCACCATATTTCGCAATGTGGTGTAATATTTTTGACCGATGCATGTTAGCGTTGCATTTCCTCTTGAGTCGAATTTCCACCTTCGTTCGGCCCGGTCACCTCAATACCATCTTCGGGGACCGTAGATAAATTAAGAAAAAAGAGTGGACGCTAGACTTTGGGAGTGAACTGACGTATTTTTTTTAATATCGGGTTGTATCGCAGCTCTTCTGCTAATCAAGTTATCGTTTCATATTTTTGCGTTAGGCAACAGAATTTTCGACTTACGTCGGATTAAAAATATTAGCAGAGTGTCAGCCTTGTGCAAAAACAATTCAGTGAAATTGTTTGCTCGACTGTGTCGGATCAAAGCGAGATCCTTCCGTCCAGCGGCGGAGATACTGACATCTGAAATTCCCGCCCTGTCAGAAACGATCCAATCTTCAGGGGCGCACCAGCGGATTTTTCCCGCTTCCCGAAGATTTAGCAACACCCCAGTTGTGCCTCTCTCTCTGTTCCCTATCGAACACGACTAAGGTAGGAGAAATTTTAATTGTGTGGTGAAAACTGTTAGTTAATCTTCAAGCTTCAAGTGCTGAACCTTTTTTTTAAATACGCCGTAAAGCGACCTCCAGTCGCCAGTTGTTCTTTCTTCTTTTGGTTAAGTAAAGAGTATTCATAAAGTGTATTAAATTGTAAACTTCGACGCCACTGGCTGCAGAAGTTAAATATCACAAGCCACTGACGGCGAGCCTTTTTCAGTTCGAACGTTCCAACAAAATCTTGTGTTCTTGAACTATAAATATTACCATTTTCCATGTAATCGTTATAATTTTTGTATCATGTCAGGAAATTAAAAGAATTGAATTACATTTGTCTTGAAATTTACCACATCTTTTATTTTTGTGTATTTTTATCTTTGTGTGCATGAACTTTGCAAGCTTTATATATAGGAGGAGACACAATAAAGGTGAGTCCGATTTCCGTAAGCTGCTGGGTTCTCCGCCTTCCACGAGAACTGGTAATCTGCTGTGATTTCGTCCGTTAATTTTGACCCACCCTGTACACAACTAGGAAGATTTCCTTCCCGTAAGTGATTTCCGTGAACCACCCTTACTCCTCTGAGCTAAGCTGTAGGCCTTTTTCCACTATCCTTTTGCGGGTCGACGAAAAAGCTCGTTTAGCAGTTGTTTCACGAAGTGTTCTCCCGAATAGTTGCTGTCTCTTGTGGTAAAGTGCTGGACAGTCGAAGATTATGTGTGAGGCTGTTTCCTCCTCTTCTTCACATAGTCTACAGAATGTGTTTCCTCTGTATACACCGATTTTGTGAAGGTGTTTTCTCAGGTGGCAATGCCCTGTTATAAGTCCTATCAACCGTCTAATCTGAATTCGTCCTAGATGGAGGACGTCAGTTGTTAGTCTGCGAGAAGGCGTTCCAATTATTTCTTTCCCCAGTTTTTGTCCCTGTACTGCCTCACAGCGAAAAATGTGTTGTGTAATGGTCCACATTTTTACTGCTGTTCGGGTGCTTTGTTTGGGGATACCGAATACAGGTTCTGTCCCTATAAACGGAGTAGATGCACTGGTTTTCGCGAGGGAATCTGGTTTCTCTTTTCCTCTACAGCTGTGTGCCCTGGCATCCATATGAACTGAACTACGTTCTTTCCACACAAGGATGTCCGGAAGTATAGACATTCCCTCTTTCATTTGGAATTAATGCGAGGTGATTCAAGTGCTCTTAAAGCTGGTTGACTGTCAGATAAGATGCTTATGCGTTGTTGAGTATACCCACGTTTTGCATTTCCTGGATACATTGCATTGTTGCAAAGCTTTCAGCTTGAAAGACTGTGGCCTTATTTCCCAGTGGTAGACTAATGTTCTTCTTTGGTCTTTGGCCATATATTGCGGCCCCTGTGCCTTCTGCTGCGCGGGAGCCGTCTGTGTACCAGACAGACCTCCTTGACAGCTGAGCTTTGTCAAAGAAATACTCTGGAAGGATATAGTCGTACCCATTTGAAAGATGGGGATACCTTCTATTACTTCCTGTATTCGTTTGTGTCCATATCGTTCCTGGCTGGTGTGCCAGTTGCCGGTGGATTTCATTGTATGTGTTCCAATCCAGGCTTCCCCTTTTATTTTTTATATTTATTTATTCTAAGTATCCTTCTGTGGTTCTCCACATTACAAAAGATTCTACTTTTTTCGTCATTGCTTTGTTCAGTGTGGCGGCTTCTATACCGTACAGGATACTGAATATATAGCATTTTAACATGCATATTTTAAGATCGTTGTTTCGTTTCTATTACAGAAAAAATGTTTCAATTTTATGAAGGTGCTACGTGCGATTTCAATCCTTGTTCTTATTTCTTTTGAAGAATCATTGTTGCTGTTGATCATGGTTCCTAAATATTTATGTTCATATACTCTTTCTATGGTTTGATTCCACATTCAATTGAATGTTGGGGTCTGGGGACTTCGTAAACGTTAGTTTTGTTTTATTTAAATTTAGGTCTAAGCCGTATTGTTTACTCACTGTATAGACTTTCTGTTCTAGTATTTGCATATCCTCGATGTTTTCTGTTAGTAGCACGGTGTCATCTGCATACCTTAAGTTATTGATTGGAATTCCATTGACTACTCCCGCTGTTTCTTTGAATAGAGCGTCTCTGATAATGGCTTCCGAATATAGATTAAAGAGTAGCGGTGAAACAATACACCCTTGTCGTACTCCTCTCTGAATTTTGATATTTTCTGAAAGTGTTCTGTTCTAATGTTTGCAGTTTGATGATAGTAAATATTCTCGATGATTCTGATGTCTCGTGTGTCTATTTGTTTTTGTTTTAGTATTTGCATAAGTTGGTCATGTCGAACTCTATCGAATACCTTTTGATAGTCCAGGAAACATGCGTATACTTTTTTATTAACATCCAAATAACGTTGCGTTAGTACGTTTAGACTAAATAATGCCCGTCTGGTGCCCACCCCGTTGCGAAAACCAAACTGTGTATCGCTTATGTCACTATCGAGTTTTTTATATATTCGGTTATGTATAATGCGTAGTAATACTCTTAGCGTGTGACTCAACAAGCTTATAGTTCGATGATCGTTACACGTTTTAGCATTAGTTTTATTCGGGATTGCAATAAAAGTCGACACCAGCCAGTCGTCAGGTATGTCTCCCGTTCTATAAATTGAATTCAAAAGTTCTGTAAGTATATTTATATTCACATCGTTAAGGAGGTTCCATAATTCGACCGGTAATTCGTCTGGACCAGGAATTTTGCGTTTTTTCATATTTTTGAGAGTATATATTACCTCTTCATTTGTTATCTCTGGGCCACTTTCTATACTTTCCTCTATTACTGATGTCTTTTGTCTGTCGTCTTGAAATAACCCTTCGATATACTCCTTCCACCTGTTTAGTTTTTCTTCCGTATCCAGCAGAATGTTCCCGTTAGCGTCTGTTAGCAAATTTGTTTGTTTGTTGTATCCACCGACAAGTTGTTTGATTTGTTTGTGTATGTTGAATGAACCGTGTAGTTCTTGGAATTCTTCAATTTCCGAGCATTTCTCATTCAGCCAGTTCTCTTTTGCCTCTTTATCTTTCCTTTAAATTTCATGATGTATTATTTTGTATCTTTGTTTATCTTTGTTTTTAGCTGCTCTTCTTTCTTGTATCAACTTTAATATTTCTTAGGCCATCCACTCTTTTTTCTTATTTTCTTCAGCGTGTTTTAGTTCTCCTTTGCTTATTTCAGGTACTTTGCTCTTGATATTATTCCATTTATCATTTACGTTTTCTTCAGCTATATTGGTGTTTTGTATTGCTTGTACTTCATTATTTATTTTTTCCTTTATCTTGTGTTTAATTTCAATGTCCCTAAGTTTTGAAAAGTCGTATTTTTAACTTCTGATGTTTTTTAACTCGTTTAAGTCTGAATTTGAAAGTTGCCACTACCGGGTTATGGTCGGAAGCTATATTTGCTCCCGGATATGTTTTGGCAGATTTTATGGTGTTTCTATACCTTCTTCCAATCATAATATAATCCATTTTATTTCTGACTATTTTCTCTGCTGTGTCTTGGGGTAACGTCCAGGTATATAACCATCTTGGAGGCAGCTTGTATAATGTATTAGTCACAACCATTGCTTTCTCTTGGAGAAGTTTAACTAATCGTTCTCCTCTTTCATTACGTTCACCGAGTTCGTAATCTCCTATTTGGTCTTCGCATTTTCCTCTGCCAATTTTGGCGTTTAGGTCTCCCATAATGATGATGACCTCGCGTTTCTTCACAGCCTTTAATATTTTATCTATTTCATTTTAAAATTCTTCTACTTCGTTGTCTTCGCTTGTCGATGTTGGAGCGTATACTTCTAAAATATTTATTTTTACGTTCATTTTTTGTGTTTGTAATTGTAATGGCATTATACTCGTTCTGAGAGGGGTGTAAAGCCAACTACTGATCTGTTAGTGCCTTTGTCTACTAGAAAGCCAACTCTATGTGGATGTTTTTGTTGATCACTACTGCCCGAAAAGTAGAAGGCCCCGTTGTTGGTGGAGCATTTACCATTATTTGGCCATCTGACTTTACTGATTCCTAATATATTAATTTTCAGTCTACTCATTTCTAGTTCTAGGTTCTGTAAGTTGCCAGCTTGAAAAGGGCTTTTAACATTCCAGGTACCAATTTTTAAGTGCCTCCCGTGATTCTTAGCACCCTCTGACCATCTAAGGTCTGCCGGGGAATGAGGGCCGTTGCTTTAATTGTATCCGATATGATGATTATACTAGGGACGTCCATAGTGACCTTTAATGCAGTAGTTTCCCGTCGCCTTCTCCATTCCCATTCCGTTGACCAATTTGTGGTTCGCCCGTCTTTGAGGACAGTTTCCCATCCTCGGGACAAGAGACTGCCCTTACTTCTGTTTGCTCTTCCACGCTTTCAGAAAGCTGTTGGCAATACTGAAGGTAGTCGCGTATACCGGCACTAACTCGATGAGACAACCATCTCCCTTTGTTGTTTTGGTCCGCCCAGGCTATTTGATTTCATAATTCCACCTATACACAAACAGGCCAGTCTCTGTATCCTGCTTAGTTTTGTAATGCTTGTTTTTTGCTTAAGGTCAGGCCACCACACTAGGCTGCCATAAGCTACCATGGGTCTAACTACCGCAGTGTAGTACCATTGGACCATCTTTGGTTTCAGTCCCCATCTTTTACCAAACATGCGTCTACCCATCATAAGGGCCATTTTCATTTTGTTTGAGATATTGCTCAGGTGCACGTTCTAGTTAAATGTTGCATCCAGGATGATGCCCAGATATTTGACCTCCTGGCTAACCTGAATTCTTTCACCGAAGATTGTCAGGTTATCAAATGCCCCTGTATCT
Organism: Limonius californicus; assembly: GCA_014611495.1. Lineage (NCBI taxonomy): Eukaryota > Metazoa > Arthropoda > Insecta > Coleoptera > Elateridae > Limonius > Limonius californicus. The sequence continues at coordinate 2,250 of JABXWE010003281.1, read as the reverse complement.
CTTTTCTCGGCAAAGGGTATTATTAACCGTTACCAAAGCGTAATGATTTTGTGCTTTGATAGTATTACCTTCGACGGTCAGCGAAACGTCACCATCAATCAATTCCAAGACGAAGCGGTCTGATCCCGAACAGATGACTCCATTAGATGCAAAACGCGGAAGCCTGAACTACATAATTGTGCTTTTGTATATGATATCCCTGAAACGTTTACCTTCCTTGAAATATTATAATTAATTTATAAGTTAGCGCCCTGGCACTGGCTTCTAAGTTTACATCCCTGCCTCTACGCCTTGTATGGTGAAAATATTATACGAACGATCTCCACTTGAATCACGATATATTTAATGTACAATTCTCTTTTTTATTCAATGTAAGGAATAATTATAAATTTGTATCGAATTTTAGTCTATATGCTAAACTTATTTTCACATATATAAGGGCAATAATATACTTATGTTTACTTTAATGGAACTCTAACTATATTACTTACTGCATTTCAAACTTTGTCAATGATAGAAAATTAAAATGACAAGCGATATTGTTTCTGCGTTATTCAATAATTTGTACAAAATTTTGTTCAAATTTGTAGTCATGCCGTTTTTAATTCTTAAAATCTTACAAGTGCACACCTTGTATATTATTTCACGTCCTAAAAGTCCATACAATTAGTGTTCATTTGATATAAGACATTGCTATCGAAACTTAATAACCAAGAGAGCTTTTGGGAATCGTGACGTTCATCTAGTTTTTATGCGTTTAAATTTGAATGTTCCTTAGATTCATCTCGTTATTATAATTCATAAATAGCCCTTTTGGTTATCCTGAAAGCTATCGCTGGTATGAGTGTTTTCATTGGGTAGCGCGGAATACACTTTTCGAGAGGAACTGGAAAGCAGTTTTCGAGGCTTTTCCAGAAATTATGCCCAAGGTTTTGCGCCCGGTCTGTTTTAAGAATCGACTCCAGCTGGCTTGTCTTACTTCTTGAACAGAGTGTGGCCTAGTGGCTTAAGGCGTGCAAACGTTTTGTCATCAGCGAAAATAGGGCGGGGTTAAATTTTTCTTATAATTAAGTTTCCTTACTATTTTCTCTAAATAGAACGTGGCGATAAAGTCGGATCAAACACAAATAAGAATCAATAACATGGTTGAGTATACTGTGAGGATTCTCTTATAATTTTATATGGATAAAATTAACCCCGTAAAATCCCTTTCAGCTATCGGATCTCTTTGTAAGTAAAGCATTGTCGCGTGTATAACAAAAAATGGCAAACTGAAGTCTCTCCAAAGAATGATAAGAACGTCAGTATGTTTTTTTCCTCATCATATCCCTTGTACATATCATTGTCGAGTACCTTTCGCTCTGGGGTTTTGGTTGTTTTGTTATGCACCAAGAGGTAGCGGGGTCGGTTGACTGTTCAATCACTGCACTCCCATACAGCGTATACCAAACTCCTTTTTCACATTCATTCTTCTTTCACTCCTGTCATCAACACAGGGTAACCCCTCTAACATCTGCCGTGTTGTTCGTATGACCGACTATTACCGTACCCGCCGCTAGCACGAGGCGCCATGTTGAAGCTGCCTTGGGAGTATCCAAGTACTGATCGGAGACAGCAATGGGTAACTTTCTTGATCATACGTGAATGAACATCCTAGCTGTGCAAATGTGTAACTATATGGACGGATTGAGACTTAAAAGTAGTACAAGTTTTTATAAATTTGTGTCTAACCAGTTAAATAGTTATCTACTGGATACTGTTCCTATGCACAGTTGGATTTGTTAAGTAACTAATTTTGTTCTGGATGTAGTTATTGTTGCTTCCATAGTCGTTACAGTTATTTTAAATTAAGGAACTGAACTAGAAGAGGAACCACATTTTATTTATGTAATTTTATGTCTCATTAGCATTTGGGATAGGTATACACATTCTTGCTTTTTCAAATGTTCCTATTACTAGTTACTCGAACGTATTACAGGGCGCTGCTCTGTTTATTTTGCGAGGGGTATTTTTTAAATAAGGTCCGTTTGTGAATTAGAGTGAGAATAATGCGCGATCGCCGCAGTGCGTTAGCGCGTCTGCTCCCAGCATGCTTTGCGTGCGTTTAGGCGCCATTTGCAGCCGTATCGTGTGTCTGCGTGCTAAACTGTAGAAGTTTATAATGTTTAAGAAAATTGAGTGGCCCGCCGACGTGAGATACGATTTGTAATTCGATTCTTGAGTGCAACAAACTTGGCAGCAGCGGAAATT
>JABXWE010003279.1:0-11620 GCA_014611495.1 Limonius californicus | reverse complement strand
AAAAATGTGATTTTTTAAGTAAACTTTGAACTCCTCTCACGGGCAAACGGTACATTTTGGTATATGACAAAGTTGGGTCCAATCGACTTCTTTTGACCTCTAGAATACGTGGTAGCTGTATGTCCCAGGAGTTTTGGGACACCCTGTATAATACAAAATTTATCATCCTTTAAAACTACCACTTATAACAATTAGGTTCCAATTATTCACATAGTGAAAAAGATATGCTCAAAAGCGAACTCGAAAATCCAAATTACCAATCAGCAATAAACTGCTAAGACCGTGCCAAACCCATGTGGTCCTATGGACTCCAGTTATGGAATGTGCTAAGCAAACAAGACTAAAAATCATAAAAAGGTCAGTCAACAATGCTCCGAGTGATAGTGGATGCACCTTGGTACTTCACCAAACAAACGTTGTACGAAGACTTAAAAATTCCTCTTATAACAGAGGAAATAAACACAACGGCTGGTAAATATCACGATAGGCTCACTGGGTATGAAAATAAACATCTAGAGCAGCTATGCAACGATGGTCAGTTCAGAATAAGGTTAAATAACTTCTGGTCAAGCGATATGCTGCAACAACACTAAATGATGTGCTATATAAGCGGTAACATCGCTGAATGATTCCTTCCAAATTAAATACTATTATCATATTTAGTTAATACTCTCTGCGAAGTAGATTGTAAGTTGTCAAATAAAGTTATAAACAAACCCTTAAACGAACGAGTTAAAAGTTGTTACCACCGTGATGCATTTGGTGCAAGATTTAAATTGTAGGTCATTCAGTTACCATATTTAATACTAGGTGGATTCTACTAGCATTTGATTCTTCAATATCATTAAGGAATACAAAAAATCGTGCTTAATAACAATTATATTGCAAACCTAGATTTTTAACCGTCATTACACACACTAGCATTAAATATAGTTACTCAAATAAAAAATTAAATACTTCCAGAACTACAACCTTGAGGATTTGATTAACTTTTTACCATTTAAAAACGCCCGCATTGACAAGTTCGTCTCTTTATGTATACGATAAACATATATTTATTATATCATCGCATACCGTAATAGTAAATACATAATGAAATTTTAATGAACATCAATTATCCACTAACCAATTTCCTTAAGGGTAAATACCACACGAATAGATTAGATTCCGCTGATTTTTGTTTATAAAGAAATCTTTTATCTAATTAAAACTATCTAAAATGTTAAATATATCGAAGTATATAGGATAGGATTATTTTGTAACAAACCTTTAACAAACATTTTTGCATAAATATATCATAATTCTACAAACATACTTTGTATTTTGAAATATAGTATAATATTTTTAACCAGGAGTATAAAATTTAAGCCTGAGGCAAATAAGCGGAAATGATCATAAAGTCCAAAACAGTTTACAGACTATTTTTTTGCTAAAAAAAACATATCGTTGTTGTTTTCATCGATTATGTCTTTTTACATATAGTAGCGCAGCATTATTTTCTGGAACACATTTTAAATGGTAGCACACTGACAGTACAAAAACAAAGTTTATTAGAATAAGGTACGTACATTTTATCCATTTACACTTTCAAATAATATTTATACCGGAATTTTTATTAATCTACAAAATTCTGTTTACAGATCTACTTAAATTAGCCAGCGCAAGCCCCTTGCAGACTAGCTATACAATTTGGTGAAATTGGTTGGTTTTGAATAGTTGAACATACTATTGTTATTCCTACAATCGTTCCATTGACTCTTTCATAATTTATGCCAGAACTCTGTATAATTTTAGCTTTAAATCCATTTTCATCAGCCGTGTAATTCACTTGGACAAACTCATAGCACTTAGGATTGTAATGGTAAGTTCCCTTTACCCTCAACACTTCTTCGCCAGAGCTGGTTTTTCCGACCGTACCCGTCTCGCTTTGACTTATATCGTCTTCCGGTCTTGTGAACCGGCTTCGATATCTAAAATATTCCATTAGTAATTATCAGTAATTAATTATTGACATTTTAGAATGACGTTTCTAACAATTGCTACAAAGTGAATTAAGTAGTCCGTTTGAATGTGGTAGACAATGATGTGGTTGAAATAAAGACAATGGAAGTTCAAACTACTGATTTTATTTGAATTAAGTAGGTTCTGTTTGGACAATAATAAAAAAATTGATAAATAAACTTACTCGAATTCATAATTTCCGGAAGCATTTCGTATGTTCTTGAACTCCAAATCATTGTTAATAAAATGGAATGGTTTGGACACAATTAAATTCACGTTTAAAGCCACAAGGAAAGCCAACAGAAACTCAGTGTGCATTATTACGTAGTCGTCCTTTGCTATTCGCAGGAAAACTGAGAAGGTAAAAGTAAAAAAACTCAATCTCAACTTGACCTTTCGTAAATTCCAAAGATTATCCTACGCTGACATAATTATTATTATATTACACAAACCGGTTTCTCTCCTCATGCAATTATTTTAATAGAATTGAATAGGCTTTTAGATGTATTGAAAAATAAGTACATAACACTATTGTAGATTTAATTCAGAAAAAAAGTAAAACTATTATTTATAAACATTACCCTTAAATATTCAAATATACAGAATGTAGCATTTAAAAAACAAGGTGCGTATTTAAATAAAAGTAATTAGGATGCTTTTATTAATATCGATTCTTATCTACAAACATCCTGTATAGGAAAATAAAACAAAATATTACCACAATGACGTTTCAAGAGATAGCAACCGTTTGCAAATTCCCTAGACATAACAAGCTAACTTATATCGGAAAAGAAATTAAAGTAATGCCAAAATAATTTCAATATTGTCTGCATGTAAGACTCATCCGAGCTTTTTTTAGTTAAGCGAATGGCAGAAGGCGACTGGGCTGTACTGGTATAGAGAAGCACAAAATAGGAAAAAGTGGAGAACTATGGGATATGTCTATATCCGAAACAGGATAGAGAACGGCGGATGAAGATCAAGAAAAGAATCGCGAATACCTCGGATGTGTTAATTAGCCGAATTAAAATTATTACTAAAGTAAATACAGCAAGTCGTCCTATATACTTATTAGAAGATATTTTTGTCTAGAATATTTTTATTTGTTAATGGAATTACCTTTACAGCACTATTTAAATTATCCAACACAATCTCGTAGTAGATTAACTACGAGGGCAGCCTTTCATGTTTTTACAAAAACTAGGAAAGAAACAAATTTTTTGGAACAAACTGTTTTATACGTTTTCAAAATATTCGCCTTTAAGATTTATACACTGTTGCATGGGTTCAAACCAATTCTCGAAACATTTTTTCCACTCTGAAGTTGGTATCTCAAAAATATGGTTTTTGAAGGCTTCAACAACTCCTTGAGGTGATGAAAATCGGCGTTCACGCATTTTTTGTTTGACATTCGGGAACACAAAGAAGCCAGTAGGCGATAAATCAGGTGAATACGGGCAATGAGACATTAATTCGATGTTTTTCTCCTTCATAATAATCAATTGTTTGACGTGCTTTGTGAGAGCTGGCATGATGATGAGTGATGCGACGTTTTCGGTTGTTTTTCCTGATTTCGTCGATGACTTCTGGCAAACAAACTGTTGTACACCATTCAGCGTTAACTGTTCTTCGATCCTCTAAAGAAATGGTTGCGACATGTCCAGTACAAGCGAAGAAACAAGCGATCATTTTCTTGGAAGTGCTTTGTGAACGAACAACTTTTGTGGGATTCGGTTCATCTTGGAACACCCAAACAGTGCATTGTTGTTTAGTTTCCGGTTCATACGAATATATCCAAGTTTCGTCACCTGTTACGATGTTGTATGCGGATATTGCAGTTCTTCGGTCGAATTTTTTGAGCATTTCCTTACACCAATTAACACGAGCCATTTTTTAGCTTCGGTCAAATTATGCAGAATCCATCGGAAACATCTTTTTCACAGCTGAATGTTCATGAAAATGTCTTCGATATGCCTCTATCTCACTGTAAGACTGATGTCGATCTTCTTCAGTCATGTTGCACACAGCATCGATGTTTTTTGGAATAACAACCGATTTGCGTCGACCTTCACAAAATTCATCACTGACGGACGCACGACCACGACGAAATTCTGCAAACAAATTGTAAATCGTTTTTTGTGATGGCGCTTGAAGAAGCGATTCTATCCATTGTTGTTGAGTTACGTCTTTGCTAAAATCGTAAGAACTGATCCAACGAAAACCTTCTCGTGAAATTTCCATTTTTTCACAAAATCGCTTTTTTAAACGCTCACTGTAAATAAACTACTCGGTCAATTTCTAAGCTGCCACTGTTTTCACACTAACAAATGTCAAATTGTACGAAAATAGTAATGACACATCTCAACAGCGCCACCTAGAGGTCGTTTGTAAAAACATAAAAGGCTGCCCTCGTAGACAATATGTTGAAATAGTCGCTTCTGACCAGTGGAGCATACTACCGACACTCCTACAATTTCATTCTCTCTTTCGTAAATTACATCAGAACTCTGTTTCTAGGTCATTTGCCCGCCACTACTTACTCGCTGCTATTTGGTCGCCACCAATTGCTCGATTTCCGTTTCCTAGCTGGGAAAGATGCTCGCCAAGTAAGATGCTGGCAGTACTAAATAAAACTGTACCAACGCAGAAAAACTAGTATATATTTTGGAACTGAAAGTGGAAGTTATGCATGTTCTTTTTAGTAATTTGCAAGACAAACTGGGTGATTTTTACTAAACTCTCTAACTTAAAAATTAGCAAGGATACGACTTCTTTCCAATAAAATAAATCGTCTGAATGATTAACTGTTTATTAACATTTTTGGAAACTTAAATTGCTGTTTCTGTACCTGTAATAAAGCAATTTTAACGATGTTATGAGAAGTTATTAATTAAAAATAATTTAAAAATATATAGTATTAGAGGAATGTAAGATTTTGAAAATTACCAACAGCATATACTAAAAGCATACAAATAATAGTTTGTTTTAGAATAAATTGCTTGTCGAGTATCTGTCCGGCGGGAAATCGATGTGGCGAGCAAATAGCTATCGAGCAAAGAGACCCGCGAGCACATAACCACTACAGGCTGACCTGTAGTGGTAAGTTACATGCGCCTGGAAAATGCGCTAAAGCTAACTAACATTGGTTAACAATGGTCCTACGACGGTACTTTCCCCAAATTTAATATTTATTTGCGAAGTACACGATACAACTTGAAATGCTCTGTAATTATCAAAAATTCCGGTCTGCTCCCGATGAGTAGTCAAGCATTTACTAAAACATTGTTACCTTTATGAAATAATGTACTTTATTTAAAAAAAGCTTTCCTAGGAAATTACTCATCTACTAAAGCTACATAAAACAATAACAAGAAGGTACTTTTTGATGCACCTAGAACCTGATCGAATAGGTTATACTATTTTTCCAAAAACGAACAGCAACTACTTTTACTTCTACCTTCTGTTAATCAACTCGAGATCGGCAACGCTATTTATGTTTACTATTACCATTCCCTTACTTTGCTAGATTTAATAAAATACCGCTATCTATTTTTGAGGTTAATTCAATTTCATCAACTATATAATTTAACTATTACAGAAGACTTCACGGACGTTTGTCGTATTTACCTTCAACACACAGATTTGCACATTTTGTTCATTGCCACACACGACCATGGCGTGGTGATCTAACTAAAGGTCATATATTACAGAACGTGTTTTGCTTCTTAAATATAACGAATAAAGAATTAAAAGGCAATAAAAACCATCATGGTAATATAGTTCTAGAAGTATCCGTATAAAAGAAAAATCTCGTCAGTTCAGTATCAAATTTTCTTTAAAGCAATACATTCGTGTAACTGAAACAGACTCAACCATTTATTATATTAGTTATTAATAGTTATTACACCATACCCATCTACACAATTAGCATTCATCGCTTTTTAACAAACAAAATAATATGCATGCCTATTAACCTTTGGTGATGATAAAAAATCGAAGGCAAGGGTAATACGTAATACATTTATAAAGGACAAGGCACCAAATTTCGGCAATTTAAAATTCGCAAAGGTCCTACTAGATTTATTCGTTTATGGAAAATAATGTTAATAAAACAAGCAATCAGCAGTTTCGGGTCCAAAGATATAATAATAATAAAGGTTTGAGTTGCAGAAATTTTACTATTTGACCGTTTATGTCGTTAGGTCCCGAATGAGCTGTTTGATGCACATACAAATATAGTTATCTAACTCGTACTAAGGTCATTGTATTTTTGTTATTAATTAAGAAAAAAACACAACTCATATTATAGATTGTGATATTAGTTTTTTGTAGCTTCTTCTTCGCGTGCTTTATCTCCTACGAGACGTAACGACTTTCAGTACCACAAACATAAAGGACCTACAGCGTAGCGTAAGTAGGCTTCGAACCACGGAAAGTGTAAACACTTGTACTGCAGGGAAGATTTACTAAACAGAAAACAATGTACCATTTTGTGGTTTCTAGTGTTAATAGATACACAGTTAATAATATAGCACTGCCTAAAATAAGGCGTATGTTGTGCACGAGCGTTTTAATTTCGCCCCAACGTACAATCAAGTTATCTAATGTCAAAAATTCTAACCGATTGACTGCTAATACTTCAATTATGTAAAAAATACTCTTAATACATTTTTTACTTTTAAATATAAATTAGTAGTGCAAAAAATTTTATAAGACACTTTCGAAAATTAGAAAATCGAAGCCTGAAGAGTCTCGATTTTCCAACTGTTTCTCGATCTGTTATAGGCGACCTACCGATCTTGGATCGTAATATACTATAGCGATGTTGCTATAATCGTGACTGTCGGAAAATACAAAACATTGCAAGGTGCTACATTTACAACATTTAAATAAATTTATATACGTGTATATATAGCATAGCGACCTAAAGAAGAGAAGAACTAAATTGTATATCCGAGAATAATGGGTGTCATTATGGCTCCCGACCTATTTTTTGTTAAACAAGATTAATGGCGGTTTCGAAGCGTAGGACGAATTTATACACAACAAACACTGTGGTACCCAATGTCGGGAGCCTCTTGGTATTTTTGGGTGCCACAATAGCAATGAGTATGCGGCTTGGGTGTCTCAATGACAATTTATATATAAGGTACCTTAACCAAGTATGGGCACTCCCCCAAATATGAGCACTAGTCAAAAATACAGTTAGTAACCAATTCCAGCAAAAGATTGTATTAGATTTTTGTTATTATAATCTATTCTGTTTTATTGAATTTGTATTGTTTGATATCTTCTTGAAAATCTTGTTATTATTTTACTCTATTTAATCGTCTAAGTTGTAAATGCATGTACCTTAGCAGAGATCTTATACAACTGCAAATATACAAAAAGTTCTGCCATTACTCGCTAGATGGCACTCGGTAATACTTTTAATCGGAAGCCTTTAAATGTGGAAAGTGAGGTTGTACTTTTCGGTAAGTAGGTTTTAATTAATTTTGTAAGGAATATGTACCGAAATTAATTGTCACTATACACGAAATTGAAGCTGAGGAACTCTACTTTAAAGTAGTGCTATAGACATTTAAATTTATTTCTGTATTATGAATGTGTGTTTCGAAACTTGTAAGAAATAGCATGTCCCAAATATGGGCAATAGAGTGATTGCTAAATATGAGCAGTGCCCACATTGAGAACACTTGTGGCATCAGAACATGCCGAAAATGTCACCACTGTATCATGTGGAAATGCTCTGGGTCAGGTAATTACACCTGTTGTTCTATTTAAAGGCCAGAGAAATAAGCCTGAATGTTCAGAGAATTTACCACCCGGGCACCACCAAAGCATTCGTGACAGCAAAAGGCAACATGGCTTGTGATACTTTTGTTAAGCGGATTGAACATTTTGCACAATATAAACCTCATAGAAAAGTGCTTTTGATTTTCGATGGAGCAATATCCCATCTCGATACAAATATTGTTGAGGCTGCAGACACTCATGAAATCACATTATTATGCCTTCCGAGTAACTGCACGCATGAATTGCAGCCGATGGACAAATCGGTGTTCCGTTCTTTTGGATACCACTGGGACGATGAATTACAGCGGTATTGGGGTCTTAATTCTGGTAGAAAATTAGCAAAATCTGGTTTTGGTATTCCATTTTCAAAAGTTTGGCGAAAAGCTACAACCCCCTCTAACGTGTCAGAAGGATTTCGGGCAACTGGTATATACCCTTTTGACCCAACAGTCATACCAGAAACGGCATTTGCACCATCAACACCATCAGAGGGACCTCTAGAGAACCAACATAATGCAAATCCCCTTGCAGCTTTAATTGCTCTAATACCTTCTAATGCTGATTTGCAACAAACGCTGGCTTTAGAACTGACAAGAGAACAAGAGGTTGATGGTCCAGGTTCGTTACTCCAAAGGCTTCAACTAGCCGTGCTCATCAAAAACGTTTCCGACGTGTCTCATATGACGACAGTTCAGATGATGATCAGATGAGATGAATGGCAACCATCAGAGTCTTCTTCTTCTGAAACCAGTGAACCAGTGAACGATGAGCTGGAGGCTAACAAGTCTAAATCATTTACTGACGTATTGAAAACACCAGAGCTACCAAAGCACCATCAAAAAAAGCATTAAACTATCGAGCTGTCAAAGTTGTAAAATCGTTGTTTGGGGAAAAGGACTCTTTAGGACAAAAGGCAAAGTCCTCAATTACCAAGAAAAAAGCACCTCGGTCCAAACAACGAAAGGCCAATTTAGATAAAGCTACATGCAGTGGCATTTCAATTCCTCAGAAAGAACCTTGGTACTGTCCCATGTGCAAGGAAGATGAACAGAAAGACATGAGGCAGTGTAGCATTTGCCAGACTTGGGTTGACGAAGAATGCTGTGGGACTGATAGCCAAAGATGTCACACCCTTTTTAGGTGCCCAACATGCGAAGACAGTAACTAAACAAATTTAATTGTGCATCTTAGACTTTTTTTAATATCGCAAGTTTTCAAGTTTCTTTTAATTATTAAGAATCATATTATCGTTTTCGGTATGAAATCGTTTCTCTTTAGTTTTTTTAGGGTGCCCCTATTTAGAACACGATGGTCCTAATCTGGGCACCACGTTAATTTTTTTTGTGTGACTTTTTGGAAATATAGAAATGGTTTTTGCAAATTTTATCTATGATTCTGTATTCGTTATGACCTAAAGAGCAAAAAGATTTTTTTTGTTGATTTAATCTTGAATTATAAAGCTATTAATCAATAAAATGCTTAATACTAGATTCGTTAATAATGTGAAAGTTTCTGAAATCTGAAACTAGCAAATCAACGACAACACTGTATTAACATTTTTGACCACATATTGCAATACGCCATGCTTTCACCACAACAGTAGATACAAGTACTCTGTATGATGTTGCGTTCATTGTTGAACGAGTGGCTTCCGTAGACCTTTCGAGGTCTTTCTATCTCAAGCACCAGCCCACATAGCCCGAAAGAAAGATGGATGGTGGACGTGAAGTCTGACAGAGTGAAGCCAACAAGATGACAAAAAAATCCATACAAGACAGTCTATCCGCTGGACCGACGAAATTAACAAAATTACTAACTCTGTGTGATACTGTAAATGTAAATATTATAAGCTATGTGAGATCTAGAAAATAGTAGTAATCTAGTTTAAAATATTTCGATACAGAGATTCTAATCAACATTAAACAAAATAATAAGTAATGTACACAACCTTCAAAATAATACACAAAAACTAAACCTGCCATGGCAGCAGATATAATATACCATGTATCTGTTATGTTTTGTTTGTGTATGTTACAAGTAAATTCTGTAACTTTGTCTTTAAGTTTACTATTTTATGTGCCTTGTTAACTAATATACCACTTTTAACGCAGTCTTGGTTTACTCAAGATAAACCATCAGTATGGATTTAGAGTTATGTATTTTTTCCAATTTCTAATCTTTCCTTATTACAGAATAACAAAATATACACGTTATTCAAATACTGAAAATAAAGTAAGTCGTTATCTGTATTTCTTTTAGTACCTGCATTATATTTTATTCTTCCTTTAGCATTATAACCCTTGGTGGATGGGTTTTCGCTGGTTGTGTTAGCTGCGTCTATTCGTTCTTTTCAGTTACGTTTTTCAGCGAATTTGTGCAGTTATTTTATATCATATCATCTTTTTTGGATCTTCCAGGTTGGAAGAAAGATTACAATCGTCAATAACATAAGTTTCATTCGAAAAAACGTGTGTATTAAGTAAATACATACACATAATAGATTACTTTACAAGAACAGTAATATAGTAAGAGTTTCTTCATCATCTGCGGCTATTAGCAAATATTCAGGGTAAGCGGGGATAACTCCAAAGAAAGCACTTGTAAAGTTGCGGATTGTAATAATAAACTTCCTAAATAAAATAGAACGTATTTTTACTTTCCCATACCTTATAGGTATAGGGTAAGTATTGAAATCATGAAAATTTTCGAAATCGAGATTTTAACGGATATATCCGTTTTGGGTCTCTAGGAACCCAAAAAAGTGGTTTTTAAAAAATGTCTGTCTGTGGGTGGGTACGTATGTACGTATGTACGTATGTGACGCTCCTACAGCCGAAAGTATTGCTCCGATTTTGATGCGCTTTGGAATGCGGGGGTGTATCGAAAATTCATCGAAAAAATAAGCTTTTCAAAAAATCCGAAACCGGAAGCGGAAGTTACGCATGTTTTTTTGGTATCACTTTTTTCGTGATTACAATTTTGAAACTTTTATCGCGGATAACGATAGAGGGTTATAAGACAAATCTGTTAGTTTTTGCGGAACTCGCTAGCTTTAAACTGAAGGGCGCTATGATTTTTTGAAATTTTTGAGTTTAACGCCCAATTACTCGAAAACGGATGAATCGATTCAAATGATTTTTATTTTCTGAATAGTATATGAAGGGTAAAATGAGGTGATATAAAAAGTTTTTTGAAAAATTATAAGGGGCCTAAATTACGAAATTTCAAAATTTTGGAAATTTTCAAAAAATTATTTCTCAAAAACTGCTCCAAGGAATTTTTTTAAACTTCATATGTCGACAGACCTCGCAAGGGGCTATCGATATGTTTTTTGAAGAACTCCGTAATTTTCCTGTGGCGCCCTCTACGAAGCTTGGAAGTTTGAAACTTCAAACTCCTTTAATTAATAAACGAAAAAAGATAGGAAGCTGGGGTTTTCACTGAATCGCTCAGTACGTAATGGAGCATATGAATATGCAAAGAAATATTACACTCGTGGATATATGTAAGCGCCCCGGCCCCCTCCCCCTCTTTTTTAGAAAAATATTTTTTTTATTCTAACGGTTGTTATTTGTTTGCGTCAAAGAATCTTTTTCCGCGAAAATAAAAAAAATCGATTTTTTATGCCTTACAAAATATAATTTCCAGGGACTTAGAAAATTTTACCTCGGTAGCAACAGCGATCGGTACTAGTTAGACCGCGCGACGTATATAGTAGAGAATGAAGTATGCCTGGTTGCATATTAAAAGGAAAATAGGGGCACGCAAATATTGGCGGGGACTTCTTTACCAAGCCTTGTCTAAGTCTGTTTCGTTACGAGGC
>JABXWE010003278.1:0-40491 GCA_014611495.1 Limonius californicus | reverse complement strand
TAATTTACAGATTCAGTAGACACGTATACTAATATAAGCCAAGTTGAAAGCAACTGATATTCAAACACTGTTGCAATAAATTCTATTTAAATCTCAAAGTAATTATTCTGAGGACATTCAACGGAACTCCCGAGAACTAATAAACTTATACACAACAGAAGTTATAATAATAGTTTCTTTCTAATTAATTTTATATACATAGTGAATACCCAACCAGAATATCTACTTTATGGTTCACTGGAGCTGCTAGACAAGTTGAGACACCTGCTCTTCCTTTTGTCGATCAAAATCAAATACGCAAGAAGCACCTAGTGGTACAGAAAATAATTGGGTGTAGTACCATATGGCTGTATCGTTATCCCCCTGTTATTTATATCGCTTGTTTGTGTATGTAAGCAAGTCACGAACACGTAGGTGTGAGATCGTGCAAAGTAATGGGTGTTCCACAAAAACCTAAAGTTTTTGTAGCCACTTCTTGTAGAGGAACGCATAAATTATTGTTGGCCAGGGATTAGTTTTCAGGTATTTGGTAAGTTAATTACATTATATTCGTTTTTCTTTAAACGAAGATCGATTAGATGTAATTGTAATGTAATTTAGGTACCTAACTGAACTGGAGATCGTTGGTTTAAGGGTCTGAAATAACCATGAATATATATAGTAATAGAAATAGAAATCTTCATACACTCGAAATTCTATCCTTTTGAGCTTCAGTAGCAGAAACAAACTGTGGAATGAACAATAAAAACTTGGTCCAAGTGCTTACCCTTCTCAAGATCTTTATTTCAAATCCATCTATGGTACAAAATGTGAGCCTGGATTTATTTGTTATCGAAATCTAGATCAACGGTCAATGTATTCGTTTAAATTACATTTGATTCAATTTTTAAAATAAATATGAGTTAAAAATAAAACTTCAAGTGTAAATCCATTACAGCTTGACCTACTTAAGTTAAATAAAAAATTCATGATAAGTTGAAGGTTTGACATCATCCGTTATGGTAGTATTTGCATTTTATTCAATTACCAACTCGTATGTCTGGCGATTATAAACGTCCAAGAGTAATGAGACCAGTACATTTAGTTGAATATGCTTGAATGCAACGTCAGAAACACTTTTAGTGTAGGTATTTGTTAATAATTTGAAAATATTTGCGTGGTAGCCTGGCAATCCACCAACTTACACTATAATTCGTATAACAATTGGTGTAATTTCACGGTATTACCGATAATTCAGCAATTAATTAGAGCAACTCCAGAAATTCCATGAGCGTTTTTTCTTCAATGAAGGTTGTGGTTTTAAACGTAACAATTTAATTATTGCTTAATTTAAGGTAAACTCAACAATTCGTGAATTTTTAAGCATTCCAGTTTTTATGGAGTGTAAATAAACTTTATAAGTAGGACTGCATGTTTAACAAGACGGGATTACAATACATTATTAGATGGCTTTAGAATTCTCTCCGTTTCGTTCTATGGTTTCTTTATTGTAATTTCTCTTTCAAGTATATCTGCTAACTTTTAAATCCAATCACATGGTTAGATTAGTGATTGCGGAAAAATTAAAATACCTGTGGTATACCGAAAGTATATTATTCTGAAACAAATGTAAATTTTGTTTAATTTTTCATCGAATGATGATGCATTTGTAATACCAAACGCTTTACTGAATCACACAGAATCCAAGCACACAGAGGTAACTAAGTTTGACGGTTTGACATTTAACCACAGTAAGTTGTATGTGACTGTGCACTGTCAACACAGCATTGTGGAATATTATGGTTTTCATGCGATTTTGATTTGTAGCCGTATAAGTTTGCATATTTCATTTTTCATTACACACTTGGTTAAAGTAGGTGTTGAGAACCAAAATTAATTAACTCAGTGTGGCAACACTATTATTTTCACTTCAAAGTTTGACAGAAGTTAATTGGAGCAGATAATCTCATCGTACAATCGTTGTGTCAGTGATCGACACTTGACGTTAAGTTTGAAGGGTAAATTAGAACATATCATATACGCGTAACCAACGATAAATGGAGAGTCGGTGGTAGGGGGTTCCTTAGAGCTTGACTAAAAATATAATCTTATTGTACGCTTACGATACTGCTGGTCAGTGATGTCACCATTAAAGAACTAACGGAAACATCATCTCATCGTACAATTGCTGTGTCAGTGGTCGTCACTTGACGTTAGGTTTGGAGGTTAAATTACAACATAACATATATGCAAGATGAACAAGTAACTGACGATACTGGAGAGTCAGTAGCAAATAATTTCTTGGAGAGCAAACAAAATATATCCTCCTTGTATGCTTGCCTCAATGGCGGTCAGTAATGTCCCCATTAAAGCATAAACAAAAACATAACCTCTTCGTATGATTGTTATGTCAGTGGCCGTCACTCGCCGTTAGGTTGGGGGGAGGGTGTAGAATGAAACATGCATGTATCCAGATTCAATGTGTAAAATGACGATAATGGAGAGTCAGTACTATGTGGTCACCATTAGAGAATAAACGAAAACATCACCTCATCATACGATTAGAGTGCCAGTGGTCGTCACTTGACGTTAGGTTTGGAGGTTAAATTACAACATAACATATTCGCAAGATGAACAAGTAACCGACGATACTGGAGAGTCGGTAGCAACTAGTTCCTTGGAGACCAAATAAAAATATAACCTCCTTGTACGCTTGCCTCAATGGTGATCAGTGATGTCACCAGTTAGGCGTAAACAAAAACATAACCTCTTCGCATGATTGTTATGTCAGTGGTCGTCACTTGACGTTAGGTTGGAGGAGGGGGTAGAATAAACCATTACATGTATGCAAATTCAACGTGTAAAATGATGATAATGGAAAGTCGGTAGTATGTGGTCGCCATTAGAGAATAAACGAAAACATCACCTCATCTTACAATTAGAGTATCAGTGGTCGTCGCTTGACGTTAGGTTTGGAGGTTAAAGTATAACAAAATATATATACAGTGGTTCCTTAGAGCGTGACTAAAAATATAACCTTATTGTACGCTTTTGTCACTGCTGGTCAGTGACGCCACCATTAAAGAACTAACGGGAACATCATCCATTCGTACAATTGTTGTGGCTGTGGTCGTCACTTGGCGTTAGGTTTGGAGGTTAAATTACAACATAATATATATACAAGTTGAAAAAGTAACTGACGATACTGGAAAGTCGGTAACAAGTTGTTCCTTGGAGAGGAAATAAAAGTATAACCTCCTTGTACACTTGCCTTAGTGATGGTCGGCTATGACATCATTAAGGCATAAACAAAAACAACAAACAACGTCTTGATATGATTGTTATGTCAACGGTCGTTACTTTACATTAGGTTGGGTAGAATAAAACATTACAAGTAAGCAAATTCAATGTTTAAACTGACGATAATGGAGAATCAATAGTGTGTGGTTCCTTAGAGTAAATAAAAAGATATCCTCATTGTATGCTTGCCTCACTGCTGGTTAATGACATCACTATAAGAGAATAGACAAAAACAACCTCATCATATGATTGTTGTGTTAGTGTCGAACTTGACGATACCTTTAAATTAAAACAATGTGTATACAAATTCAACGTGTAACAGACGCTAATCAATAGTTGGTAGTACGTGGTTCCCTGGAGATATAAATAATAAAAATATAACCTAATTGTACGCTTCCTTACTACTGATTACTGACGTCACCATTAGAGAATAAACAAAAACAACCTCATCATAGAATTGTATTAGTGATCGTCACTGGACTTTATAATGTGACATAACATATATGCAAGTTCAACGTGTAGACTACGATAATGGAGAATCGACAGTACGTGGTTGCTTGGAGAGTTAAAAAAAATATAACCTCATTGTACGCTTGCTTGGTCCGTGGTGTTGCCCTCAACGAATAAACAAAAATAATTACTTTATCGTACGCCTGTACATACAAATTTAACATATCACCATGGACTGTGTACCTGCAATACCAACCACACCAAATTCCTCACGCTGAAACAATCACACACCGAAATTATTTTGACATTGCAAATGTACAGTGAGGTTATGTTTTTGTTTTCTCTCCAAAGATGGTGTTATGTACTCACATTCATAATAACAACTTTAAAATTTTAGGACAACTGAAGAAACATAAGTTGTTGTACATTAATATTAAGTAGTCCCTAAATTTATGGTTATTAATAATTTTAACAGATTTTTACACAGTTTAGCGAATTAAGACTACAAACAATTACCAAACATATTAACGTTCACATTTATCTACATCCATATACTCGTTTGTAGACATCTGCTTTAAGAAGCTGCAATTACTTCAAAAGTTTTGCAAGGGTTTAAAGAAAAATAAATGATGTCAGAGTAAATTAATGATGTCAAAGTGAAGACCTAGGATTTTTGTATCCTTTTCTGTGCCTTTGTGCTACTTTCAAGTTAATTAGTTAATAGGAACGTTTAACAAATGGTCAACTACGTTGAAACTGGAAGGCTTCTCATCGCTTCCCACATAAAGCGAAATTGAAGTACAGGGCATAAAAGTGTAAATAGTTTTAAGATGAAATACTTTGAAACAGGCGACTCTTACATGAAGTAGTCGCATGAGATCTTCCGTTAAATTGCGTCTTCTGGTATTACTGCTTTGATTACAGCATTCTTGAAAGGATTTCCTTGTTCGGATATCGCATGGGAAACCTGTCACTGACCCTAAACGTGTTACCTTTTTCTCGTTTTCGATAAGCTTTGGATATACTTCACAATCTCTTATTTACATACTCCGTGATGATTACGGATTGCTGATATTTTCTCTCGTATTTTGTGTTTTTGCTACAAGTGCAAAATTGCTTATTTCCTGCAGGAGTGTGTGCATGAGCTATAATTTGTGATTTTGCAATGTTGGTTATGAAACTCTAATGCAGGGGCGTACATTCAGAATAAGTAATGGCAAATTGAAAAAAAATTAAACCATCGTTGCAGAGGTGTATGCAAGTAATTACAATTTGGTGTAAGTTTGATTAAGATTATGAACCATTAAATTAGAGAAAAGCATCGTAGAATTCTCTAAATTTTGTAATATTTAAAAATTTGATGTAATTTTTAGGAAGATTAGGAATTAGTATGTAACGCGCGTAATTAAGTTTGCAAATTTCAATAACTAACGAATTCTACGAAATACTTCTAAGGATATTGAAAAAACCCAGTAGCGTAATTTACGCGCATTTTGGTGTAATTTTGATGAACATTGTGAATTACAAAAATATTAAGTTGGAAAATGAGAATAATTACATCACAAAATTGTTGATGTAATTCCAAATTAAAAGATATTCTTGAAAATATATTTTCAGATTTTGGTGTAATTGGGATAAAGATTACGAACCATTAAATTAGGAGCGTACTTACCTCTCAAAATTGGGATTAAGTAGAGAGTTAAAGAATTGCCGTGAAGTATAATTTTGTTTACATTTTGGTGTGATTTATAATCGCTATGAATCAGTAAATTAGGGCCTTATTTAATTTCAACCATGAGAACATTCATAGACCAAAGTTGTAGAAGTAATTATAAAAATTGTAATTAAGGTTTAGCTTTAGAGAGTAAAGTTATGGAACTAATTATAATTAACAAAAAATAGTCTTAAAACTACTATTTCAGTCGCTGGTGTAATTTGGATAAAGCTTATCAAACATTAAGTTAGGCGTGTGATTATCTTTGAAATTGAAAATAATTAAAGAACTAACGGGCTGTTAAGCGTAATTTTGTTTTCACTTTCGTGTAATGTATAATCGTTCTAAACGACTAAATTAGAGCATTTAATTTAAAAAATGCGAACACCTACAGAATAAAGTTGTAGATGTAATTACAAAAATTGTAACTATAGTTTAGAGAGCAAAGTTACAAAACTAATTGTAATTTGACGAAATATTCGTCAAATTACGATTTGATTCAGTTGTGTAGTTGAATATAGTTTATCAAACATTAAGTTAAGTGCGTACTTACCTTCGAAACTGGAAATAATTAGAGAAATAAAGAATTGCTATTAAGCATAATTTTGTTTTCAGTTTGGTGTAATTTACAATCGTTCTGAATCACTAAATTAACACTGTATTTAATTTTAAAAATGTGAACACCTACAGAACAACGTTAAAGAAGTAATTACAAAAATTGTAACTATGGTTTGGACAATAAAGTTACAGAATTAATTCTAATTATAACAAATATTCGTAACCCTACGATTTCAGTCGCTGGTGTAATTTGGATAATGCTTATCAAGTATTAAGTTAAGGGCGCACTTCGAAATTGGGAGTATCTAGAGTTAGAGAGTTGCGGTTAAGCGTAATTTTGTTCTTATTTTAGGTGTAATTTATAATCGTTGTGGATCACTAAATTAGGCCCTGATTTAACTTCAAAATTGGAACATCTGCAGAACAAAGTTGTAGAAGTAATTGCAAAAATTCTAACCATGATTTGGAGAGTAGAGTTACAGAATTAATTAGAATTAATTCTAAATTTCTAATATATTCATAAACCTTTGATTTCAAGTGTTGGTGTAATTACTGAAATAGGGGCGTACTTATCTTGTAAAATGGAAATAGCTAGCGAAGCGAGCCTAATTGTAAAATAAGCTAAAAATTTTTAAATTAAATAGGCCATATGGTTGTAGAACTAACTGCACCAGAGTAATTTATTTTTATTGTGGCGTAACATGGATGGTTCCAAAGTTGTAAGTAAAGAGCAAAGTTGTAGAATTAATTCCAGATTAGGAAAAAACTGCAGCTTTGGTTACAAACTTGCATCAGTGTAATTTGTTTCTATTTTGGTATAATTTAGATGAAGCAGTGTTTTTGTCGCCGAAATTGCATTTCTCGGAAGTAATTACACATCGTGTGATTCACGACGTATTACAATTTTAAAAGCAATTAACCTTTGGCTTTTATTTGCTCTAGCTTGCTCTTTTGACTTTCTAGAACCCTTTTGCCTCTCCCAGCAACCTTGTAGTGAATTCGTACCAATCTTTCACGTGATAAATTTTCGTTTATGGTATAACTGTTTCATATGACACGAAAACGTTGCGATTTTTAGTTCGGATCGAAAACAATAGCAGGAAAACAAGTCCTTCGGGAGAACCTCGATGAGATTACAATGTGTATATATGGAGTCGTAACTTCAGGTTAAAAAATTCAATTTTTAGGGTAAGGAACGTTTATAAAAATTCGCCGTAAAAATCTATTATGCATACAAAAATACGTGCTGGAGACCATGAAGCGGTCGTCAAAATCTGGAGTGTAGCAGCATTCAGCCAATGGAATGAAACTCCTCGAGGACTATTAGCGTTTTTCTTCGCCGTTATAAAAATGGATGACGATGCGCTTTCGGCATAAAGATTCACCGGAGATCTGCTCTCGTATCGTAGAAATTCGCTTTAACACGTATTGATCTCCCGGAATTTTTCCAGTTTACGGTAATTTAATCGAGCGATTGCGAAAAGGAAGACAATTAATGAAATCCTGTTGAATCCTCTCGGTAACGGTTACACGAGATAAGACAATGAGATTTGCCAATCCTTGAAGCCTTAAGGTAGGAGGAAACTGCGTGGGCAAACAATAATCATCATCCGAAGAGACGCGCCCGAGCCATTGTTACTGCAGGTCATAAACTTACTTACAATTGAACCCAATCAGAACCAGTTGCTTTAATTAAAAACTGAACTTTTACTTTAAGGACGCTAGTTACAATTTTCAAAGAGGTTGTAGAACTTCAAATCAGTATCGGATCGCGATTCTAGGTTGATAAATAGCCTGTGGCCTTAATATACTACTCGCAAATTATAAAATCAATTGGATTAATTTTCTATGGGCCTGCTTGGAATTCTTATTAGGCAAATATTTCCATTTGTTTTATACAGTGTGTCCTGAATTGGAAGTTCATCACTGAGATCTTGGAGAGCGTAAAAGGTACTTCAGTTGAAGGGCAAACAGATTAATACGAATAGTCAGAATTTTCTTTTTTAATCGTAAGAAAATGCACAATTTGCTGTGCTGTAAGATATTAATTAATTACAGAATTCTGTATATAACATTGTATTGTACAAAACATATATTCGACAGTTGTTTTGTTTCATAATAACCAGGGCACTACTTATTTGTTTTACGATTCATTCGATTTCTAGGTATTGTGTGTATGTTAGATTCAATGTGTTATTGTAAAATAGTTTAAATGAGCGTTAAAATAAATATGTCAATAAATTACCATTCATACGAAAAAGTAGTTTCTAGTGATCCTGAATGTAGAATTGGATATATTAGAGAAATATTAATAAAATTAGGGTAGATATCTGCGAAAATACTGAAAAATAAGTGGACGCGACTGCCTCCCTGGACTTTCCCATAGTGGAAACTGTTCATATCATCTTTATTTCAAATTATATATATATATATATATATATATATATATATATATATATATATATTGAGATGAATGATAGTGACAGTATTTTAAAGAATCAATGAAATTATGAATTATGTTGGTTTTAACAATTTACTTATAATGACATAAAATTTAATAAGTGTTTTCAAAAGTTATGAAATACAATTTAACTTTGAGCGCCAGGCTAAATATGAGATAGCCGATATAAGTTTATACAATATTTATACCAATACAAATACCACGGTTGTTAGCTCGGTAGAACACAAAAATCACCTCAGATAGTCGGTTCAGAATGTGTCAAAATTGCTTACTTCACATGACATACATTGGTAAGAATAAATTACTTAATTTCTCTTGCTACCATACAATTACAATCGGCTGGTGCTATATGAATTATTTTTCTAAGTAAACCCAAACACTTTAATATCATCCACAAAAGGTAAAATTGACGTTCACAGGTACGATGTTATACGTTTTTCTTACCGAAGTTATCGTTAATCATTCCTTATTGGTAATTGCTAGACTTACTTTGGTAAAGCTGCACCCCAGGAAAATTTCCCCGACGTCTCGTAGATGTCCTTCTATTCGATGCTTATTTTTAAAACAGCTAGGAGTTCTCAGGTATGCAGTTCTTATAAATAGATTTTCAAAACTTTGTAGTATCACATTTTAAACCTTTTTAATATAAATGGAAAAGCTTTTAATACGGTTTAACAATTTATTTTTATCAAGACCAAAAAATTATTGATTCTCTTTTTTAAAAACATTAATAATAATAATATCTCTATAGATACATACATATACACCAGAATTTTGCAATAGAGTAACTTTGATATTAAAATTAATTTTAAAATAAATCTAAACATATAAATTAATCATAAAGTTGTTGGTATATTTTGACGCCACTTATAACACACAATTTGATTTCAGTAACACAAACTGCATTTCTCAAGAATCTAATTTTCATCCATATCTGATCTCCAAACTGCTACAAATAAAATCCTTCTGGACAGCTTCAAATAATCTCATATAAGGTGATTATGAATTAAAATCCTAGAGTTGGACCTGAAGTCACCTTTATAATATTTTGTTGTGTTGGTTACTTTTTTGTAAATTCATTCTTTGTGCTGAACACCATAGCATATGCCTCAACTGTAATTTCAATCGAACAAGAAACAAGTCTGTATCAAAGTGAATCGAAAGAAACCTTCCACAAAAGAAACAACCCTTAAGATGTGATTTATTATGCATGTATCCTTTATTTATATAAATAATTAATTAATTAAGCTACGCAATACCATCTCAATATATATATAAATAATAATTATATATATCAAATTAAGTATTAAATACAAAATTTTGATAAATAATTTATAACTTGTTGTTGTAATACCGGTTAAAGAAATGAATGTAGCGCGACAGTATGGCAATGGTTCTGAACCAAAGTGCGCGGGGCTGTCCGTACTAGTACCGATCGCTATTGCTACCGAGCTAAAATTTTCTAAGTCCCTGGAAATTCTATTTTGTAGGGCATAAAAAAATCGATTTTTTTATTTTCGCGGAAAAAGATTCTTTGGCGCAAACAAATAACAACCGTTAGAATAAAAAAAAATATTTTTCTAAAAAAGAGGGGGGAGGGGGCCGGTGCGCTTACATATATCCACGAGTGTAATATTTCTTTGCATATTCATATGCTCCATTACGTACTGAGCGATTCAGTGAAAACCCCAGCTTCCTATCTTTTTTCGCTTATTAATTAAAGGAGTTTGAAGTTTCAAACTTCCAAGCTTCGTAGAGGGCGCCACAGGAAAATTACGGAGTTCTTCAAAAAACATATCGATAGCCCCTTGCGAGGTCTATCGACATATGAAGTTTAAAAAATTCCTTGGAGCAGTTTTTGAGAAATAATTTTTTGAAATTTCCAAAATTTTGAAAATTCGTAATTTAGGCCCCTTATAATTTTTCAAAAAACTTTTTATATCACCTCATTTTACCCTTCATATACTATTCAGAAAATAAAAATCATTTGAATCGATTCATCCGGTTTCGAGTAATTGGGCGTTAAACTCAAAATTTTCAAAAAATCATAGCGCCCTTCAGTTTAAAGCTAGCGAGTTCGGCAAAAAACTAACAGATTTGTCTTATGACCCTCTATCGTTATCCGCGATAAAAGTTTCAAAATTGTAATCACGAAAAAAGTGATACCAAAAAAACATGCGTAACTTCCGCTTCCGGTTTCGGATTTTTTTGAAAAGCTTATTTTTTTCGATGAATTTTCGATACACCCCCGCATTCCAAAGTGCATCAAAATCGGAGCAATACTTTCGGCTGTAGGAGCGTCACATACGTACATACGTACGTACATACCCACCCACAGACAGACATTTTTTAAAAACCACTTTTTTGGGTTCCTAGAGACCCAAAACGGATATATCCGTTAAAATCTCGATTTCGAAAATTTTCATGATTTCAATACTTACCCTATACCTATAAGGTATGGGAAAGTAAAAAACGGTAATCACAAAACAGATCACCAGAAAAAAATTACTAAGAAGAAAATGGTCGCCGAGAAAAATTTTAATGATAACACTAGGTTACTGAAGAGAGTCACCTGCAAACAATGGTCATCGGATAAATGAGGCGCTAAAAAATTAGTAGTTGTAAAAGCTGATTAGCAACATATAGCCATAAAAATGGATCGTCGTTTCTTACCAATACACGATTATTAGAGAAACAGCAGATTGAGAAAAAGATCACTGCAATAATAGTGATAAAAAGCCGATCACAAAAAAAACATACTATGGAAAACCACTAGGAAGGCAGCAACTGTCGAAAAAGTGGTTACTGGAAAGAGACACCGATAAACAACGGTCATCAGTCATCAGATAAACGGAACGTTACAAAAATTAGTAGTAGAAAAGCGGATTATTCAAAAATATCTGTAAATAACAGATCACTGGTGAAAAGTGCTCACGGGTAGACCGTCATTGGAAAAATAATAGATTTGAATAAAAGATTATTGTAATAATTACCGGTAAAAAGTCACGAAAAACAGATAATAAAAAACTACTAGGTAGAATTATTGAAAACGTGGTCACTGGGAAAAGTCACCGGTAAACAATAACTACATGATAAACAAAAAATTAGTCATGAAGAAGCTGACTATCGAAAAATAGCTGCCTACCAGGTAGACCGTCAACAGGAATTTTGAAAACGAGATTATTGGAATAATCACGCGTAAAAGGGAGGTCACCAAAAAATCCACTAGGAAGAAAGTAATTAACGAAAAAGTGGTTACTGTAAAAAGTCACCGGTAAGTAATGGTGATCAGCAAAATGGGTCGTAAACATCAGTACTATAAAGACTGCTATCAAATAAATACTATTAGAATTTGCCTACCGAAACGGTTACCAGACAGATGGTTATCCAAAATACAAGACGTCTTAAAAAAGACAACTGGAAAGATAACTTGTAAAAACGGTATTCGGAAAAAAATGAATGAAATAGAGAAGGTCACAATATGGAAAAATCACCGGTAAATCACGGATACTGGAAAAACTGAACATCATCCTAATAAATCACTATAAAAATCACTGATAAAGGAACGGTCACTGGGAAAACTGAACGTAATCCTAATAAATCACTGGAAAAATCACTGATAAAGGAACGGTTACTGGGAAAACTGTACATCATCCTAATAAATCACTGGAAAAATCACTAATAAAGGAACGGTCACTGGGAAAACAGATTACCAGGTACTAAATCATTAGTAATCAGAAGCTGTTGAAAATAGTGATCAATTTAAAAATAGATAACTGTAAAAACGAAACACCATATTAATAAAGCTGGTCGAAAATGTTTACCAAAATTAGGTAATGTTCTAAAACTTGTTTTCGTGTTATGTCGACAATCAACACGTAAACATTTGAAAATCCGCCGTATTCAATACAATGTGAATATGAGAAGTATTTACAGTTTTCTTTAATTTAATATTATTAAAAAATCGCAATGTTTTTTAATGAACCTGTTTTTTAGTTACTTATAAGCAGTAATTTAATCCATTCTTTTATTATTTGTACGGTGATATATAATATTTTAGGATATCAAATAAATAGCCTGTTAATAATACTTCCACCAAACAATAAAAAGTTGTCTTATATAATTTTTTCACTGTTGCTGAATATTTCTGGTTGGTGATTGCTTCCTTGTAGGACTGGGGTGACTCAATGGTGAGACAGCCAGGCTTTGGATGTAATAGTCCGAACGCTTCCCGGTTGGAATCACGCCAGGTGTCGGAAAATTTTCTAATATCCTGGGTGGTCGGTACTTTTTTTATTCGTTCATACTATCCCCCCCTCAGAACCGCTTCTGCATTACTTCAGGAGGTTGCGGGCGTCTGTTACATACTACCATTCATGCAACATGCACTCTAAACTTAACTCAGTGAAATACGGTCGCTTCAACCGGGGTTCGACCCCGCGGCGGATTGAGCCGCATTTTACTGTGATCTCGACTGACAGCGCGTATTCGCACTGCCCCATCGAGGTCCCTGGGTAGTCGGTATTGGGTCCCGGTCTCCATATGCCACTGGGGATCAAATTAACTGCACTCCTCTTATTACGGTCGCATTAGAGGAGTAACAAGACCATAAGCAAAAACATCCACACACCAGGCAAGTCAAGCACCGTTTTGCACCAACACTGTAACCCGCAGAGTCGTGCCCTGTTGTAGATAGCAAAAACTAGCTTAGCTTTGCCTCACACCTCCTCGACAGTGCGCAAGCGGTTTAAACGAGGATTACGATTATGAATGAATGAATGATTGCTTCGTTGTGGTTTTTCTTCCATGGCTTAGCTGCCAACTTTACTTTTCACGATACTTTTTCTGCATGAGGGTTTTCCATGTGAAGTTGTCAGGCACCTTCCCGTTTACTCATCAATCTAGAAAGGCAGCAATAACAATACAACTACACCGTTCAAGTACAAAGTTTGATTAATTTAAAAATTGATGTTTTTGGTTTTGGAGACATTTAAAGCATTGAATTGAAATATAAAAGCGCAATCTGGAAACGACCTCCACCTGTAAAATAATGCAGTTATTTGAAGATGAAAGATTTAAAAGATGTAGAAGATATTGAATACTTAATTAAATGTGATACAGTCGTATTTCCAATAATACATTTTAAAGTGTGTAAAATCGTAGTATGTTTTTCATTATTGATGAAGGTAATAGAGAAAATCGTATAATAAAAGCAAATATAGGGGAGAGCGGTATTATTAACTAGATGTTTGGGTTAAGTGAACTATTTTTAGATTCGATGGTGGATGATAAGGGAAAACGTGTACATTCGAGCCGGATATTGATGAATTGACTGGCATAATGAGTAGGAAATAAAATTGGACACCTTTATTTTCCACGGGGTCAAATCGATGCGGTCTGACTCTCCAAACATTGTAACTTTACTTTTACACGATCGAACTAAATTTTCATTACATTAGTCTCAGTTTTACACGCCCACGATTGAAGTTATGGATTGAGTGTGCCCAACAGATTAAACAGAGGTGAAAAGGTCGCGCCTAAGGCTGTCGCAAGCCATAATTTTATTCACCCCCTCGGCGGGCGTTCGTTTTAGATTTGTATCGGAACTTCCTGAAATGTACAACGAAGCAGTAAGAATTTTATTTTCCCAAGAAAAATACCTCGAATATTTGATTTGGCGTGTGGGATTCGGTTATTCCGTTTAAAGTAAACCGTGATTTATTTTCCCAGATATGTCGCTTGTATGTTGTGTACAGTCCTATAGCAATATACTTGTTTTTAACCGGTCACAGATTTACCCAGTCCTGCAATACGAAGATATGCCAGGCAGTTTTCTCCTGGACTTTTAACACGTAATCCTATGCATGCTTTGGAAGCGATTGTTTAGTAACTACTTTACCCTTTTCCTGTGCTTTGCCGGTTGAAAATGTCAATAACTATACTTGTAACACTATTACCATTCAAATAATGGTGTTCGTGCAAGAAATAATAATGTACACAGGAACTGTTGTAATGCACCATCGAGTTACTAAATTTCATCATTTGTATTTCTTTCTATTCTTATGTTGGGTATTTAGCAGCGGTTAATCTTCCGGTCGTTACTCCTCATTCCGGACTTTATTTTTGTGTATTCGTCGACATGTTGTTATTTCTTTTTTGGTTTGAAGTTTCCTCTGATACGTCTCGCGTCCGTAACTTGAGAAAATAAAATTAAAAAGTAGCCCGAATTCCTTCCTCCAAGTTTACGAAGTTTAAAAGTAATTAAATGGATGGTGGCAGAAAAGTAAATTTTATTTTACAGGAGATTCCTTATCGATTTTTGGCCGTCTTAACTGCTTTTGGAATGCCGTAAGTCCCCCATGGTAATAATAGAGGAAAGGAAATGTTTCTGCGCGGTATAAAATTTACGCATTTAGGGTTTAT
This sequence comes from Limonius californicus, assembly GCA_014611495.1. Lineage (NCBI taxonomy): Eukaryota > Metazoa > Arthropoda > Insecta > Coleoptera > Elateridae > Limonius > Limonius californicus. Next base: position 25,606 of record JABXWE010003278.1, on the reverse strand, counting down.
TTGAGAGCTTCCGCTTGCAGTATTATAAAATTTATAGCTAAAAACGAGAGGGAAAGTTATTGTTCACCTGCACTTTCAATAGGATTTATGAGCTTTAAAAAGTTTTTCTGAAAATTACCATTTCAGGATAATACGCTGACAATATTTCTATTGCACGATCCTAAATTATTACCGTCATTTCGTACTTAATGTCAAATCATCAGACCGTAATCATAAAATTATATTTATGTTAGATTCCTGCATAATTTTCTGCGAGACTTTCCAAGTCAGCCATGCAGTTCGTGTAATTTTATTTCCCGTATCCTCCAGCAACAAAACATTACACGTTAGGTCCTTAGTGCGCGAGAATGTTTGTTTTATATGATTACCTTCTAGAACTCAGCTGTTTACTTTTCAAAATTCGGATCCCGCTTGCTTGTTTTATAATGCACTTATCCCTTCAAAGTATCATCGCTTTTTAAAACTTAAGTGTTTGCCTGTCATTTAAACTTCTTAAAAAGTAATTAACGCGCTCGAAAGCGTTTACTTTGGTTTATTTCCTCCTAGAGTTTGTTCTGTAGGTAACTTTTAGCGAACGCGCTCATTAAGTCATTAATTATATATTTAACCTTTTAAATTTGTCTTTGTTGGAAATCGCGTGGGCCGGGTATTAATTTCACCTTGCACTCATATTTTTGGGTTCTGTTCCGATCCTGCTACGTTTTATACATTCACAAACATCTCGAGCAGAGTAAATGAGCATTGGCTACGTGTTTTCGGGCAGAATTCTGATTCGCATCACACGATGTAAACTCGTGTTAAGGGGAAACCGGAAAATTATTTTTCCGCTTTGCTCGCCACATTTTGGGGCTACTGAAGTAGGCAAATGTTTGCAAAGCAGGTAAGTTACCCTTATGAAGTCCGCTGTCATCACTTTCGCTCTCGAATGATATACGGTTACATGAATAAACTCAAAAGAACACACTCCTGTCGACAATTTTGATAAGCCTATATAATTCTCTGTATAATTTATATAATACGAGATAATAATAACTGTTATAAGCAACGACCAGCGTATTTTATATTAAAGGATTTTTTGTAATAAACACAAATTTATGAGACTGCCTGTCGTCACCTTTTACCTCAAGTAATATATGGTTTAGGGCTTGGAAGGGCGTGTCTAATAGTCGATCTATATATTGGCATCTTTGGTGTATAATATTAATATTATTAAATCAATCAAATCTAATAAATATAAATAATTAGTTAATATGTTTTAATAATAATAAAAGACTCATTTTCAACAGGTATTTATTTTTTGTTTTATACGCTTATTCATTATCGGTGTATTTGTTAAAGTGTTTATGAATTTACAAGGCCTCGAGTATATCCAATTTACGTTTATCATAACAGAAGTGTAAACATGTTATTGGTGACATGCAACATATAATAAAACATAAACTGACTGTTCTGTCAATAAATATTTGGTAGTTGCGCTCACCGGGGTCCTCCAGCCCCCTGCCCCTGAATTGGGATTCGAACAGAATACGGAAGCTCGTCTGCCCAATAGCTGCTGTGGCAGCAGCCACTCGTATTTACTACAATTATGCGTATCTTCTGGAGCACCAATTCTCCAGTCGGATCAAGATCAATGGAGACTACGTCCAGCCAGTCTCTGTTATTCATAGGAGTATAATTAGTGTCTAAAATTCAGTTGATGGCATTGATGTGATGCATTCATAATAATAATGCCACCTCTGCCAACTGACTACCACCCAAATAATTGCTAGCTAAATAATGATTACCCATGCCACTTCTGCCAACTGACTACCTCTCGAATGATTGCTAGGTAAATAATGATTAATCATGCCACATACATCATCTCTATTCACTATGCTATTCTTTGCAACAACTATTTACATAGACACATATATAATAACAAGTAGATAATAAGCAACCATGCGGGTAAACATATATAACAGTACATGGGATGTAAATCCCAACCTCACCAGCGACGATATTGTAATTGCAGCCCATCTTTATATATAAACACATAGATAACATTGTGACGCTCCTTTGTTCGATTAACTCGACGGCATTGCACGTCTGCTTATTACGTGCAATTGCTTCGGTTGTCTCGGGCGCCAGATTTTTTTACGAAGTTTACTCTGCGTTACGGCTTCGTTGTCCTGGGATGGATAACGAAGTCCTAGGTAGCTGCAGTCGAAGACGTCGGTATCCAGGGGTCTGATGTTACTTAGCTGCAATCTCAGAAGCGGTCCTATATACCCAACTATGCTCGGCTTGTAAATAATCAAAGCGGGAAGGCTTGATACATATATTGTAGCAATTAGGCATATAGAATCTCATAGATATGGCAGTAAACAACAGTGAATATGTTAGCAAGTGTGGTAACAAATATGGTATCAGATACAATAGCAAAACGGTATCAAATCTGGTAGCAGATACAGTAGCAAAACGGTAACAAATACAGTAGCTGCACAGTAGCAAATACGTCGCAGTTGCGGTGTCGGTACAGCAATACGAGGCAGGAAATCGTATACTTCGGCACCTATCTGGTACAAACCCCGGTATGAACGGTCTCAAAAACGGTGCTCTCTCATTAGCAAGCTAAGAGAAAAGAAGTGGAAGACACCGCCTCAGGACATACACGGCGGCGGTAAGTTCCTGAAGGAACCTTACGTCAAGACTTATACAGCCATAAGGGGGAAAGGGTAGTAATATACCACCTCAGGACATACACATCGGTAATTTCCGGAAGGGACCTTGCGTCAGGACTTACACAGCCGCAAGGGGGCAAAAGAAAAGGGATCGGAAAGCACCACCTCAGGGCATACACGGCGATGGTGAATTCCGGAAGGAATCTTGCGTCAGGGCATACACAGCCGCAAGAGGAAAAGGTGCAGGGTCGGTTGGAGAAAGAGAGAGAGAACGGTATAAAACCGGAACGGTAGCAAATGGTGCCGAAATAGTACAATTCCTCACTTGAACAGTGCCTCGGGGTTGGGGTGTACCTGGACTTCTTCTCGCTGATATTCCTCGCTGGTCGGTTGGAGCTGCTGGACCTTCATGGGACTGCTACGGAGGGAAGAGAGACCTTTCGATGCTCAAGAGCGTGAATTTACACCCGCCCGTTGTCTTTTGCTACAGTATCTAGTTCGGTCCCTGCAGGGAGTAGGGTATACGTCGCTATCCCACCACTTTTACGCTATAGACGCGGTTATCTGATCTCCACGTGTAAATGCAATTCGAATAAACCAACATACAATATTGGGTATTAATGCTAATTGACCATACATAAACGTAAATGGTAATTAAACTTCCCTCTAATAACGGTATCAAAATAAAACGGTCTCTGATAATAATAACAAAATAAATTAGGAATTGACAATGTTACTACACGATGCATAATAAATAAATTACCTTGTTCAGCCTTAAATTCAAAGTATAATTTAAACGGTACATAATTATATTTACATAAATCGGTGAACACTTCTAAAATAAAAATAATACGGGGTGCATTCGGAAAGACACTGGTCGGTACACAATAATATTACCCAAACATGAATCTAAAAAAACTTATAACCGGCAAACGGCATGTAAACAACTTAAACGGAGTCCTAAATGTCAAAATAATCATACAAAATTATTAACGCTTCGTTACAACACTAAATTCGCACCTTGCCTCAGCTTAGAGGATAATCGCATCGCAATCAGTTAGTATGTTCGCAAACGCTATCAACGAGTTATGCAAGCTTACGCTTAGCTACCAACAACAGTTCCTCTTGTAGACTGCCGTTGGTGACTCTTTTTAACACTCTGCTTTGCACTTTGTTTTTCCCTTACATTCCAAGAAACACTTGCCTGCCCGGCCGCTTGTTCAAACATTTATTAGTATTCTCAGATGGTATTGAGAACCGATAGAAGCTACGTTGAGCTTACATTTAGGTAATACCATAGGCTAATAAATACCTAGACGTCTCAAGTAAATGACAAACTAGATTCAATCTAAACCCGCTGGGACCTTTGCGAAAGATGGCGCTGTCAGTTATTTCCAGTACTACCTGCAGTTGACCAAATACACTTTCAAATGACAGATTTTCTACATCGTTTACCTGGGCCACGTTAACTCAGAAGCAGGTAGCAAAGCCCATACCCCTTAACCCCAAGAATAAGGTGTTATGATGGTATTATTTTAATGAAAATGTTTCCAAATTTTACCTAGCCTAGAAAGTCACTTACAATCCTTGCCTATAAATATTTAATCTGTATATACTAGACAGGCGCTTCCTATTAAACATCGTAAGTAAATAAATTGGTATAATTTTTGAAAGTGAATATATTTTTTGAAAACGGCTGGTCAGATTTTGATGAAATTTTAAATTACAATTTTGAAACCGGGATGTTATAGAAGGCCCTAATAAAAACTGAATGATTTTTTGCCGAACTTTCTAGCTTCAAAATTAAGGCCACTACGATTTTTTGATGATTGCGACTTTAACGCCCAAATACTCACAAACCGTTAATCCGATTGACTACAAAATTGTTTTTTACTTTTTAAAGTAGGTTGCCTGCGGGGCCTTATAAGAATGTTTATAAATTTTGAGTTTAGTGCCCCGTTATTCAAAAACGGGGTATCAGATTTTTATGAAAATTCATATGTAAGGCCGTATGTAGAGTCTAACACAACGGTAACTTTTGAAAAAAATCCGAATAGGGAAAAAAAATCCGAATAGGGAAAAAAAATTGGACATGATTTGTGGGACAGTTTAAAGTATGGGAAAGTCCAGGCGAAGTGTTTTGCTAATTTTGATTTAATGACGTTTTATAAAGATGTTCAGATTCACGTATTCTAAAAGACGACATGATGCAGGTACCTATATTGGAAAACGTGCGTGTGATAATTGTTATAAATAAAATCACTTTCATCTTCTTCGCAATTAGAACTTAACACGAATGTTTTTAATTTAGGCAAAACAAGTGTCTAAATCTCATGGATTTGGAAGTAGAGTTATGATTAAAACCCCCCTTATTCCGTATTACTAATAAAAAAATTTCTAAGGCGTCCCGATTTAAATAATTTTTAAATTATTATAAAGTAAATTAAAAGTTGACCTTGCCGACTGCATTAATCCAAGAAAACATGGAGGTGCTTCATACCTACCAACACTTTAGCATCATTTACAATGTGTAATATCATGTCTGATGTAAACAAAACCTTTTTACCTGAAATGGAATGCTTTGGGGAATTTGAAATCTTTATCTACGTGCCTTATCTATAAGCTTTAATTTTGCAGTGAGAAAAGACGTGCCTAGGTACCTGAGTTCTCACTCAGTTCATAATGTTGACAGGACGTAGCGCGCTGATTGTTACGACATTGTGACCGACGGTGGCGCCGTTGTTAGAACAGGTCCCACACTAACCCATAAAATGAATACATTGGCCAGACGTCTAGGTATTTATTAGCCTATGGTAATACTCACAAAGACAAAAACCACCGCCTAACAAATGTGGTTTATATATTATTTTAGTTGTTTAAAATTTTAAATTGCAATCTCATTGTTTTAACTATATAGTTCCAACACAGACGTTTGCATTGTTCACGAAATGGAGCATCGGATATGTTATTCACATAAAAGACTGGACAAGTTCAGATGATAAAATTTATCTGCCTAAATTGTACAATTCGTTGTGTAAAAATTAAATACATACCACAACTAAATATGGGAAATTTCAAAAATAACAGTTCCCATAAATCTCACATCTTGTTGCATCATTTCTTGAAAAATTCAAAATATAATAATTTTTACAGACTGATATGATTATGGGAATGCAAAAAAATTTCCCTTCGTAAACTAAAACCAAACTGATATTTTTTTTCGTTTTTTCATTTTAAAACGGTTTAAGGTAAAGTGGATTTTGAAAGGCATACTTTTTTTAAATGCCCAGCTACGAAAATCTCTTGCATACACTAAAATTCCGTTGGATAAAAACATCACTTGATAGAAATTTCAATATAAGCCATGAATGGAATTGTTCATATTACACAGCCATGAAACATACGATTGCTTTTTAAAGCAGAGCAATATAAAATATTGCTTTTTGAGTATTTTATTATTAAACATGCTACGTGGAAGTCTAAAAAAATTGTCTTGCATAAACCAAATATTTGGATAAGAATCTCGCTTAGTCAAAGTTTTAAATGAAACCATCCCCAGAGTTTAAATTAAATGATCCAACGCAAGCATTAGTCCTTAAGATAAAAGAATTTCCAATCCTGACGGGTTCGTATTGTAAGCGTAGCTCCTTGCCTTGGGGCAAATGAGAAAAATTAGCTTGCCTTGCTTATTGGATACATTTTTACTAAGAAAAATACGTCACTAAGTGGTTCAATAGCTTCAACGATGAAAACCCTTGAAGCAAAAAGCAATATTGGTTTTCCAATAAACGAGGGGGAAAACGAAGGTAGTAGAATGACCACTAGGTGGCAATAGGCTGACACATCAACAGGAGTTACTGGACCTTACAAAGAGGAAACCGACTGAAAGGGAAATTGCCTTTCTCTATGTAGCAAAATTTCCACTATGTACTTTATTAAGGTTTACGCGGCGCCGGCAAAATAATCAAATTACAAATTATCGCTTCAATCCATGCTACGCGAAAGTCACATGAAAACAAGAAAAAGAAACTGAAAGTAGTGCTTGGTTTTGGTTGTTTTGGATTCAAGAGGAAAGTACTTTTTTTAACATGATATATTTATTGTTTTGTAGAGATGCCGTCAAAGAGTGAAAAATTTAATATTTTTGCTTAAGAATGCACAATGCACGAAGAGAATGTAATCTTTAAACAAAGAGCAGGATCCTCTCAGGGTCGATTCTCAACACAGCTCTTTTGTAAAATGGGTTCTTAATCATGCCTTTTCTAAATTATGAACGCTAAGTGCTGTGCAGGCGAGTACATTTTACACAATACGGGAATTAAATCTGATAAGAGAAGGATAATATCCTGCATTATACGATTTTACGATTAGGTAATCATAAAATAATAATGGTTGTGGGTAATTTCAGTCTAAGGATATATTTCAGTAAGGAACTGGAGTAGTCTAATCGGAGTTTATGTGGATATTCTATCGCTAACACCTTAGAAGCAAGTCCGGGAGCAATTTTAAAAACGGTTATTTTGTATACATAGCCTACTTTAAAATTCACTAAATTAATAACTTTCTATTTCCGTACTCATAATAACCAGCGTAGAACACGGAGCAGACATTTTTTTCTTTTTATGGGACTTTTAAGCCGCAACTTCAAGAATTTCGCGAGCAAATGACCTGTCAAGCGGGTAAAATAATGTCCTATTTTTCTCTACTTCATACAAGCTCCAGGAACGAATTCGTTTAAAGCTTGGTGCTATTTGTTGAAATTTTAATGATACGGATTTAATGAGCGGATCTCGGGATTCTTCCGTACCAGTCTATAGCTCTACTACTTTGTTAAAAATATTTGCCCCTTTTATGCATTTTCACACAATGCTAATTTATACTTTTTCTGTTTCAGGTAAGTTGTAACACGAACTACTTTACGTGAGTAACCGTAATTATTTTGAATTCGTCCCGAAGAGTTTAGTTTCAGGGTGGAATAGTTCCAAAAACTGACTCTGTTTCATTAGTGGTTTCTATATATCGATTGGAGTTCTCTTTTAACTTATTTTTGGTGTATCCTGAAGCGAGTTTTCTAGAATATTCGATCATTTTTGTGTTCCTCCATTCTCCCGGCTTTGCGATATAAGAAATTGCATGTCCTGCGTTTCTTTCACTTCGTTGCAATCTATTTCTTCCCTTTCTTATATCAACTGATGAACAAAGGACAAACTTCCCTATTATTTTTGCCCAAATCCAATTTTCTTTGATGTATATGTGTATACAGCAGACGGCAAATATTACCTTCATGAGTATTACCCCCCAGGATACGATTTTTGGTGCCTTTCTCGTTATCCGGATATTCCTTTGATGAGAGGATATTTTGCATATATTTTTTTACGAGCCACTTGTTTTCAAGAACTGTTCAAGGGAAACGTCGTAAATAAAAATTCATCGCCTGCGAGATCAGCACGAAACATTCGAGTTTCCTTCGCGGCCTTCCTTGTCACTAAAGAAGGATTTTGTGTAAAGTTTTATACCATGAAAGTGGACCTTGAGGATTTCTTTTTTAGGTTAAGAGTATGATTTGTTCTGTTGTGTCTTTTTTACGTTTCGGTGCACAGCTAATGTAGAAAGTGGATGTAGATTGCTATCTTCTGCTAATTTAGTGTAGTTAATTATTTAATAGGAATACGAATGTGCATGTGCTACTACCAGCTACAGCTAGCAAGTCGGATCGTTTTAAGAGGAATATTTAATTTTAGTTGTAAACAATTTTATTATCGCAGTTTTGCTCGTAAAACTCGTTTGCGTATGGATTTTGAAATTAAATAGGTACAAAATGTGTAATTTAGAAAGCTAACATGTTACTGTAAAAGCCCATGAAAATATTACAAATAAGCCGCTTGGGGAGTATTTAAAACAAAAAATTAGGTCGCGAATTTGCTCGTATCAAATGCGCAAATATGAATTACACATTTGAAATTCAAATAGGTCCACGTATTTTGCAAAACCAAACGCTGGAATGACACCTGCACGTTGTTTATGCTTCATACACATGATTTTGCTTATGACCGAATCGTGTAAAATTATTTTCAAATCAGAGGGGAGTTTCAAATCTATCCAGCCTAACTATAGGTTCGAGAAATAAAGAATTATTTTTTGTTTTCAATGTAATCTTTATTAACATGCATGCCCTTCTCATAACAAGACTTCAACAATTCCAAACCTTTCCTTGAGACTCAAAATATCCATTTACCACTGGTCCACTTAAAAATTGTCCAGACAAAGAAGTAGAGGAGCAAACAATGAAAGCAGTAAGAATAGGAGGTTGAAAAAACATTACGATATGGAAAAATAAGCGTTTAAGATTGGAAACGAAGACACGAATTTACAAAGGAGCGGTAAGACCATCATGACATACGCTATGGAAACTACGGCAGGAACTGCAACAACAAAACAGCGGATGCAAGTGGCAGAGTTGGCAATACTAAGAAAAATAATAGAAAAGGCAAGACGAGACAGAATACGTAACGACAGCATACGAGAAACATGTAAAATACAACCAATAACGGAAAGGGCAAACGCCAGACGACAGGAATGGGATAGCCACGTGTTAAGAATGGAAAATGAAAGATTAGTGAAGATTGTATGAGACAGCCCAAAAGTATTGGACCCCCCAGCAGAAGATGGGGAGACAGCTTGTAAATATTATCGAAGCAGAACAAGCAAAATTGCCTAAAATGAAGAAGAAGAAGAATGTTAAATATGTAAAACTCGTTAGGGATAGCTTAGAGGTATTATGTGGATGGCTGAGTTCGGATACACCATACACGCAAATAGCGGTACATGTAATTTTAGACTTGTGCGAGGAGGTGTTGTCATGAAGTAGTATCACCCCAGCAATTAAGCAGTTAACTTACCGCTTTCATTGTGTTACACAGTTTCCTTATGAAGTTGGCCTAGTATTCACCATTGTAACTTCTGAATGCAGGTAATATGTTAAAATAGTGCCTTCGGTATCCTAAAAATTGCTTTCAGATGGTTTAAATTGCTTAGGTGGTGCACAGTTTTTATTGTTTCGTTGTAAAGATTTTATTAAATTTTCGGATTCTAGGATGTATCCACAATGCTGTAATCAAATTGTTCTTACGGGTGTTTGGTAGGACTTGAATCATCAACCATTGCACTGGTGTTTGAGTACTGGAAACAGGGAGATTTCTTGACAGCCACACCGCAGACACTTTTGACTGTTGAAGGTGGTCATGTAGAATTCGTTAAACTATACTGGAAGATTTCTGCAGCTTTCTGGTACCTTAACTAGGCGATTGTCAAGAACCATTCCCTTAACAAGAGCGATATTTCCATCTATTGTTACTTCTGTTAGTGTTAGGATAATTACCCTCTGGACAAAAGCCTCCCACATAAAAAAATCGTCGTGTCAACAAACTCCCCGGACATTAATCCGCTGTGTAAAAAAACCCCGGACGTTATTCACATGTAGAAAAATAAAAATCCTGTAAGTATAATTTAAAAAAGATGGTGAATGAGTGGTGGGGGAAAGGGAGGAGAAAAAGGGGACGGAAGGTTGGAAGAGTGAGTGAGAGATGAAAGGGAGAGAAAGGCGGAAGGGTGAGGGAGCGAGAGAGAGGGAGGGGAGAAGGAGAGAGGGAGGGAAGAAGGAGAGAGGGATGGGAGAAGTAATTCCTCATTGAAAATGTAGTTTCAAAATTCTATACAAACCTAATGTACATACATGTTTTACGATAGACAGAGAAAAATTAATTCATTTAAAACACTGTTATTGCAACTTTAAAACATTATATTGTGACAGTTTCTTGTATTTTGATCGAGCGAGATCTAGGACGCGGTTTTCTTCCAAGCATCTTTATGCATTGCAGCCATTACTGGCTTGTTGTACACCCTAACTAAGAATTGTGCCTATCTAGGGTAATTCCAACTCCAGTAGTGATTTTTAAGTGTTACATATTGCGGTGACACGGGTCCTACGGCTTTAGTTCGTTTTCGGCAGAAGGCGCTCTATCAGATTTTTCTCTGCTGGAAAAATCTCACCGACCTCAGCTAGGATCGAACCCGCGTCCCTTAGAGGTATAGGCAATTGTGCTAACCGCTAGACCAGTGGTATTAAAATAGTGGTTCCCCAGGGGTACGCCAAAACATCTTAGGGGGTACGTATAATTTTATACATATTACATGCACCATCACAGCTACAGGACGCCATTTCTTTCCAGAGCGAACTTGTATTGATTTCTATTTCTAGTGTTCCTTACTGAGTAGCAAATTAATAGTTATCCATGGTATAGTCTCTACCAATTTGCAATTGTTTTACAACCACTGGACAAAGATATTTTCGCAATTTTCAAATTTCTGACCTACTCTAGTCAGCAATGAAATCTTGCAGCTGCCCTCATTAGATCGCCAATAATATTATGCTCTAAAATCATGAGTGCCATTGCAACTGCACCATCAACTTTGGGGGTATACATTTGAGTAGAAAAGTGTCTTTTGGGAAAGGGGAGGGGATTGAGTAGAAAAGTGTTTTTTTTTAGGGAGGGGGGAAGGTGGAATACCTATACACCGCACTAGACCACCGAGGCCGGTTTGTGACAATTACATGCAGTACAACATTAAAAATAAACAAAATGTTGATTGACTGTTCTACCTTTGGTTTTAAATAAGATGTTGGCTGGAAATAATAAAAAAAATATACTTGCACTATACAAAGAAATAACTGAAAAAATATTTTTAGGAACAGAAGCAAGTATTTGAAAATAATATAGCTAAATAATGGCAAAAGAGTAGCTTTAGAAGAATTTAATTGTCTGGGTTTTTTGCAGGGAGGGGGGCCTTATATAGGGCTTTTTAATAGGGCGTTATTGTCCGACGGGTTATTGACGGGGGTTATTGTGCGGGGGGTTTCTGTTGAGGGGTTTTTGTTCAGGGGGTAATTATCGTGTTACTATTCTGTTGGTTCTCCTAATCTAGGCTATCGTTTCTAGATTTCTTCCTCGACGCATCGCTACTGCCCAAAATTTGACCTCTATGTTTGTGTCATAGATATTGCGGAGTCGTTCTTTATTTTTTTTTGGGCTTAGCCTTCCAGCTTCCGATATTTATTGACTGCCCTTTATTCAAAATGCTTGACTGCCATTTTCACAAAAAATTTGATAAAACTTTTATGCGATCAACCATAGTTAAATCGATTTTCCAATTATAACTGAAACGCTCGACAATTAAAGATTTGAAAAATTGAAGCTTTGTCGCTTCGTTAAACAAATCTGCCCAGAAACGTTTTGAAGTTCCCTGGTAGATACAAGTGTGTTCTAAAGAAACCATACATTTTCTAATACATTTATTTATCAAATAATCTAACGTTTAGAAAGAAAATTAGTGTTTCCATGTATTGCGTGCTCTGGGCTAATTGAAAAATTCTGTAATCTACTTTTTTACCTTCCATCGGTCTTTAACCAATCTTCTTGTAAAACTAAATTTACCGTAAATATTCGCGAATTTTCTGTTTAACGTAAAAAGGTGAACTTGAGCTGAAATAGGTCGCGATTCCTACCAGGATGACCCATGTCAACTTTATTAAATTTACAACATTTACGCAACTTGAGTTTCAGAAGTTTAGCTTTTTGCGTGCGTAGTAACAGTAATGCGTTGTGTAATAATCAAACCGAATTTCATGTTTTGCATTCCAACAAAGCTGGCAACTAATTAAACACAAAACATAATTGGGATTTGGTTAACTTGATAGTTATGTGGCCAGTACTGTATGTTTTTGTTGTCTTCTCTATTATTATTAAATTATCTGCCGGGTAGCAGCCCGCATGTTCATTCAATTTGTTCAATTTGTTAAGAATTGTATAGCAGATCGCTGTTTAGGAATCTAACTCAATAGATGTATTGTTTATTTTTGTTAATTGGATCTGTTTATGATGTTTTGTTTTAAGGGCGAAAAAACAACCCGCAAGGGTATAAGCAGAACTGGCAGTTAATTTAAGTAATTTAAACAGAGACGATTTGTATAGAAATATATAATTTTTTAAGTGTTAACAACAATATTTAATAACAAATTAGTATTGTTCATTTACGATTAAACAAAGTATTCAAATTCCTAGGCCCAGGAATTGAGGGCGAGGTCTAAATATTTTTAGTTTAAATAATTTATTCCTCTTCGAGTACTTTGTCTCTTGCGACACGTAGTACCATAGACATAGAGAACCTACAGCTTAACGTGGGTTCCGAACGTATCTACTCCAGAGAAGATTTACTAGGCAGAATACCTCGCTTGTTTGCCATTCCCTTGCGAGGAAGACCGGCCGTTTAAAATCCGATCTTCTGGTACTGGAACTTGAACCTCAGACCCTCGGTATAGAAGTCTAACGCGCAAACCTCTAGTTCCACAACCGCATCTGCTTTAATTTATAATAACCAATAAATAGTGAACATATAATAATAATTGCAAAAACTTTATCAATTAGGTGGAAGCAAATTCGAATATTCATAATAATTTAATTGCGTTACTGTTGAAGGTTCTCAGAAAAACATTAGCGAAACTGAATATTTTATTGATTTTTATACAGGGTATCAACGAAAGTAGTCCAATATTTATCTGCCTTTATTCATCAAGGAAATAAAATAAAATTGGGAAGGATTATTAAACACATGGTATTCAGTAATTAAATGTAAATATTGTGATTTTCAACCACTTCTGTTGCAATTTTATTATTTCTAATGTTATGTCCTACATGTTTTTACATTTTCGGAATCGAATTGCAGAAGAGAAGACCTTTCGTTCTAAAATTGGGGAAATTGATGCAGTGGAGCGCATCATCTGAAGAAAAATTGTATTGAAAGCGAAATAATCCACCAAATCGATTGTGAGAATATAATTGAAAAGATTTTATTGGTTAAAGGCGGAAAAGTATGAAGTTTGTTTGTTGGTAGACAGTTTACTTGAAATGTATTTTGCAAAGATTTTTCAACCAGAAAAAAAATATACATTGCTGATTGCATTTTTCAAGTCAGCACAATTGAGGTAATCAAAATATTTTCAATATGTAATTATCATATTAGGCCAACGCAAATGTACTACTGCAATACGTCAACGTACCGCTGGAAGACTTCTAAGACACACGATTCGATATTCTTCGCTCTCTCTTGTCTTGCAAAGCTAGTTATAGTCAGAAGATTTGTATATCAATTGAAGGAATACTTTTTGTAAAATTTATGTATTATTTCTTAAACAGCTGTGCTTAATATTAACAACTTAATTACGCGACACTGTTAATTTGCTTAAAAAAGTTCATATGAACTTTCATTTTAAAGTGAATTATAGCATTTCCTGAATTTCTCTGTTAAAATACAAAACCGTTTTTTCAAATACATGTTTATACGAACTTTTGCACTGTTTGCTGCTCTGAATCTGTTGTGAGTGGTGGATAGTATGGAAAAAACACAATGATACTCCCAGGGGTGGATGGGGAACCGTAAACCGGCCCGGGAAATAGGAGTTGATCGGCTCAAATTGCCCCAAATCCACAAAGGCAAGGCAATAACAACGTTAATACAGAAATTATTTATTAAAACACATTACACATTAGCCTTATGTTAGATTTCTATGTACATGTTATTCATGTAATAATTGCACATGATATCTACATCAAAGAAAATGCATCAAAGAAAATCTTAGAACATAGTAGCAAGAAAATGCAAAATTTAGAATAATAATGATTTTTTTTAAAATGGCGTAGTTTGTGCTAAACTGTTTATTACGACTTCATTGTCTATTTTACACAAATATTTTTTTCAGTGTTCATCAACATAAATGATTCTAAGTGGCTGTCTGACAACCTATTTCGGAGTTTATTCTTAATATATTTTAAAACTGAAAATGAACGTTCGCATTCTACTTGAGAAATGGGCAATGTTAATAAGTAATGGTAGGCTGTAGCAAGTACAGGATAAAATATTGCAGGTCGCAATTCTAAATCGGTCAAGAGCCTGAACCGCTTTTTCGTCTTTTGTGCTTTCGCCAGGCATTTGTTTCACTAATCTATTTCTTTGTTCAGGTAAAGATTTTTCAATAACTAAACAATTGTCTTCTATTTCTGGGTGTTCATTTGCCCAAGCAATAAAATTGTCTGCGGTTTTTCTCATTGGCGGCTTGTACCAAAGGGCACAAGGGCACGTGCCCACCCAACCACCAAGATAAACACAAAGAAATTCGCATGTAATTCGGTGCATTATTTTAATTTCATTATTTTAACGATGGTATCAAATTTTCCTTCCGCACCACAAGCAAGGCTAACAGCCTCAAAACTATTTTCCGGGGAACGCTCTGATTTGTTCCCCATTTAGAGGTGATTCGGTTGGCTATCGGTTATCTTCGCTATACGTGATATACCAGGCGAATGGGGCACCGAGCGAAGCGTTCCCCATTTAAAGTCAACGTTTGACTTTCGACCGTAGTGTTTTGTTTTCGCGCAATCGCGCGTGTGAATTCAAAGACGAACGTGACGTTTTTTTCAATGATGGAAATTAATTGTGTGCAACATCTTTTAAAAAACCCGCTATCATTTGAGGAAAAACTTTTAATTAAGAAGAAAGGAAGGCCTATTCCCGATCTTCAGATAAACTACAGTTCGACAAGTAAAACCCGAACGTACAATAGAAAATTCAACAAGAATATCTATGAAAAATACGATTGGATATGCGGATGTTCAGTAACAAATAAACTGTTTTGTTTTATGTGCTTAATTTTTAATAAAGAGATTAGTGCGTGGAATAAACAAGGGGTGAATGATTTAAAACACATTGCAGAGAGGGCAAAGAAACACAAATCTTCCGTTTCTCACATGAATGCGTGCATGGATTTTAGTGTTTTAGGCAAAGTGGACATCCGTGAACAACTAGAGGGTGCTTATTTGCGACATAAAATTAAGTACAACGAAGACGTGGAAAAAAATCGTCATATTTTGCGCCGGTTAATGTGTATTAAATTTTGCGGCGCCTTTGAACTGGCGTTGCGAGGTCACGATGAAACATTAACGTCAGACAATCCAGGCATTTATTTAGGGTTAATCAACTTTGCTGCCGAATTAGACGCTGTGCTTGCAATACATATGAAAGGTTCACAAGTGTTTAAAGGCGTCTCAAAAACTATTCAGAACGAATTGCTAGATGCAATGTTGCAAATTTACAAGCAGGAAATATTAAAAGAAATTAAATCTGCACATTTCATTGCTTTGGAGGCCGATGAAACTACAGACACACTTCTAATCATCAGCAAATGGTTGTTATTATTCGATACGTGTTTAATGGACTAATTTTTGAACGCTTTTGGTCTTAGGCATAGGTATGCATTTTCACAAAAATATTTTGATGAAACTGTGAAATCTTATCCTATGTTGGACAGTGTAACATTGAAAAGTGAACTTTCAACAATTTATGAGCGCGATGACATGTGTGACGTAGGTGATATTTTGCCACTTTTAGTGTTCATAGCAGACAACAACCTAAAAAAGGTTTTGACGGAAACATACAAACTGTTGGATATTATTTGTACAACGCCCATGTCGACAGCAGAATGTGAACGATGTTTTTCCACCCTCAAACGCATTAAAACTTTTCTGAGAAGCACAATGTCAGAAGATCGACTGAACGCATTGGCGGTCCTATCAATAGAAAAGAAGTTCGTCCAGTCTATCCCGGATTTTGACAACAAAGTCATAGACGCCTTTTCCAGCATGAAAAATAGGAAAATGGATTTTATGTACAAAGGTTTTTCTTGTGCCCACCCTCTTTCTTAACTCACGAGCCGCCACTGGTTTTTCTTAAACTCTCAAAGTCCCTTCGAATATTTTCTAATTGTGTTAAGGCTGATTTCACTAGCTCATTGCATTTTAATAAGTCAATCCCCTTAGTTTGCAAATACCGGGATAATGGTCCAGTAGTTTGAAAAATGCATAAAAATATGTGTGCAATTTGAATATTTTCATACTTCAGAAGGCCGCTTTTAAAGTTAAAGTTAAAGAGTATATCTAATTTTCTACAGGTCTTTGCTTGATGCAGCATTTTTTTCTTTTTTTTTTCTCTCTTTGCTTTTCTGCTATGCCTTTACGTTTTAAATTTCTATCCATTCTTTTAAGAGGCCACGCGCCAAGACAATAATAACTAAATCCTTAAATCCACATAGTGTAGTCCACAACCACAACCGTTGAATTAATCAACCCTGATCAACCGTAAGTCGTCCTCCCACTCCTACAACTCCTTTAACCATACTACTAACCAAACTAACGACGCGATCACGATCATGCGACGGACGGCCCGAAACGTAGGCAGTGTTGCCGCAGAGCTATTTTAAATTATACTAAAATTTATTGAAAAATGTACTTATTAGAATTAGCTATTAGCGTGCGCCGTGCGCTGTTATATATTTTTTGTTTATAAATTCATAAGACTTAAATCGTACTGCTACCAACATCGGCCTGTGACCGGCCCATATGATGGAAGGCCCACCGGGAATTTTCCCATTTCCCCACATGGCCCATCCACCCCTGCCAAAGAGTTCCAGAGGATTTATGCCTCCATGATTTCTCTCCCTAGTGAATGGTAAGAGGCTGGTTTTTGCAGGATTTCCTGTAAGGTTTTCCTTGTTATATCATGTCTCGACCTTAGCCAGAACAGTTGGCATTATTTCTGAAATTATATTGATGTGCTTATCCTGCATGAGGACGACTATATCATCTGCATAACCAAGGATAAAGTAGCCTTCGATATTTAGGTTTGTGAGGAGTTCGTTTATAACCAGGTCCCAAAGTAAGGGGTAGTACCCCTCCTTGCGGGCATCCCCTGGTTGCCGACACCTCCCTCTCTTCGCCGCATAATGTGGCTTGTACTTGTCGGCTTTATATCATGTTTCTTATCCACCTGCATGAGGTGTCGTCAATACCATGTCTTTTAGCCGCTTGAATCATTGATTCAAAGGAGGTATTATCAAAGGCCCCCTGTATGTCAAGGAAGGCTCCTAAAGCGATTTCCTTGTTTTGTAGGCAGAGATGTATCCTGTTAACCAGGGCATGGAGACGCTTTCACATGATTTTCCTAGTATGTAGGCATGTTGGTTTTGATGTAGAGGTTTCTCTATGAGTGCCCCTTCCCTTATATGCCTTTCTACCAGTTGTTCCATCGTTTTAAGAATGAAGGATGATAGACTTATTAGTCTAAATGCCTTAGCTTGGGCGTATGAGTTTTGATCCGGCTTTGGTATGCAGACCACTTTGACAGGTTGCCAGGTTTGAGGTACATGGCCTAGGGCCAAGCTAGCTCGAAATAGCCTGCACAACACTAGTATTAGGACTTTCTTCCCTTCTTGTAGCATTACTGGAAGGATGTCATCAGGTTCGGGAGATTTATAGGGCTTGAAGGTATTGATAACCCAGTTTATTTTGTAATGGTTGATCACGCAGTTAGCCACCTTCCAATCTTCTCTTGCAGCTCTGTAAAAAGAGTTATTAGAATTTTGAATAGGATTTGGCTGGGTTATTATTACTGATCCTGGAAAGTGACTTTGGGACAAAAGCTCCAAAGTCTCTTTGCCAGTAGCAGTAAAGTTTCCTGAGGGTTTTTTTTAAAGTCTCTGCCGGGTTTAATGGCTCTTTACCAGGATACAGTGAAATCTTGTCCCTCAGATTATTTTCAACATCTTGGCAGAGCTTTCTCCACGAATTCCTCTTAGCCTTCTTTACCATTTGATTGTATTCGGTGAGGGCTCTGGAGTATTTGTCCCCATCACCTGTTGTTTTTGCTCTATTGAAGAGTTTCCGAGCATTGTTCCTCTTTTAGCGAGGTTGTTGTTCCACCACCCCACCTTTTTATTAGCAGTTATCTTTCTTGGTGGACAGTTATTCTGATATGAGGTTGGAATAAGATTTTTGTAGTTGATCTGCTACAGCGTCAATTTCGAAGGGGTTGTTACGAGCCGTGTTTATGTTAGCCTCGATATCTGCCTTTATCTACCCTATAGGGGTTCCAATCAGTCCTCCTAGGATCCCTATACCTAAGCACTGTTTTTTCTATATAAAATATCTCAAAATGAATGTGTCTGTGATCAGATAATGATGGCTCACTAGAAATATCCCATTATGTTGTTTTCCTGCATATTTCGGAGGTTCCTAGGGTTAGGTCTATGACCTCCCTCCTAACAGTTAGAAAGGTGGGTTCATTGCCCATGTTTATTACATGCAGGTTATTACTACAGATAAAGGCTAGTAAAGACTCGCCGGTATTGTTCGTGTTGCTGCTGCCCCTGACTGTATGATGAGAGTTTGAGTCTGCCCCTATCAACAGTTCAGTTCTGGTTTCCTTGCAGTGTTTCACTAACCGGTCTAACTCAGCTGTTGGTGGCAGTGTTGGTGAGTCGTATGGAAGATAAGCGGAAGTTAGTATAAGCTTCACACTGTTTCCTTGCGACTGAAGGTCTATACCTATCGTAGATAGATCTCTGGAAGAGAAATCCATCATAGGTAAGATGTTAATTCCATTTCCTACATAAATGCCTGTTTTTGGTGTTTCTACTGTTCTGCCATAGATTAACTTACCCCCGGTTTGGCCAAGTCCCATTATCTTGCCCTTGGAAACCCAGGGTTCTTTGATTACGGCTGTGCTGGCCTTCCCAGAGGCTAGCACACGAAGCTCCTCTACTGTGTTGCAGGTTTGCCTGACAGAGCTGGAGCATCCCTAGGGAGGTTGAGTGGCTTGAACGTCACTTGAGTTATTCCTAGGAAAACCTGGTATTTGCTGCCCTTTCATGACGCCAACGACTCTTCGTCGATTTCCAGCACCATTGCCTGTCCTGATGGTTCCACTCGGTTACTGACAACTCGCCGTTTCTGTGTCTTCAGCCCCTGGTTTTGGGTTTTAAGATATTTTAGGTAGAGGGATTAGATTTTGAGATCTGGTTAGGCACTCACAGAAGACTTTCGTGGTGCGTAGGATTGCTTTAGCTGTCCCCACCCTCAGACTTTGACCCTCTAATGGTTTAAGATTGCTCAGTTGGTTTGTTAGTCAAGCTGATGTCATCTCATTTGCTCATGTTAATGCATTGTTAATGCGCCTTTTTCTAGGTGGGAGTTTTTGAACTGTGGTCCAGTTCCCTCCGCACACTTCAGAACTTCTCCCAGTAGCTCCATTTGGATTTTTTGATCCTGTTCTTCCGTCAGTTCTTCTTCTGGGAAGTTTTCTAGAACAATTGCAATCTTGACAGCCTTCAGGGTTTCACTAAAGGTTTCTGCCATTCCAGGCACTCCCCTGTCAGCGTCTGTTCTCGATATTTTTTGGTGGTTTGTACCCCACTACTGGAGGGGGTACTACCATCCGTTGCAGAAGTGTTTTAGTGCTCTCTGTTGTGGGAGGTTGGCTACCCCCAGCTTTAGATTGCACTTTACCTTTCTGGATTTTAGTTTTGCGAGTTCTGGGTCTTATAGGTTCTCCAGCGGCCATCGCTTTCTGAATTCTCATCTTTCTTCTTTGGAACCCAGATAGTTTTTTATCCTTCTGGGGTTTGGGAGACGTGATTGCGGAAGGTTTGCCGTAGCTTCCTCTTCTAGTTCATTGGGAGAAGCCGATTTTGGACCCACTGGTGGCACCTCCTCTATAGCTGCTGCTGCTGATTGGAGGGATTTCTTCGGTTAGAAGTTCCCCTGAAATGTTAAACGATTTTTCATTAGTTTGGTCCATTTTAGTTCCACAAGTAATGGAGGAAGGTGTGTCAGTACCTGCGTAGCTCCTACACAGGTGTAAGGCAAAACACAATGGGGTTTTGCCTGGTACTCCAAGTTCAAGACAACATTACCCTGCTGCCATCCAGCCTTCGGCACGATGGCTCACACCTTGGCTTGGGAGATGTTTATCGAGGTCCTAGTCTAGATTCGACACCTTCGGCAAACGCAGGGTTACATCTGACAGGATGTGGCTCTTCACCACGGGCGCCAGTCTTGGGGTGTGAGAGGCTAAGGCTGTCCACTCGGTTTTCACCAGGTGACTGCTGTATGGACGCGATCAACACCCCCTGTGTCGTCTCCTGAACGAACCCAGGGCGGAGGTCTAGCGATATATCCCAGGTGCCTCAATTAAGAGGTTGGGCCAGGGATCCCAGTGCATCCCGACTACCCCAGTTAAGGGACCGGGGGACCATCGGAAACCCCTGGGACGATACGGATGACTATACCAACCCCAACTTTCATATAGCTCATGCTCTATTTTGGATCATATGCTTAACATTACAGTCAGTTGTTGTACATTAAAAAATGACAGTTGTTTAAATAATTATAAACGCAGTTACATATTATTTAAAAGTAGATTACAAAGATATACAATAGCGGAATAAACAAAACAGCGCTATCAGTGTTGTAACAGGTAGGTACATGTTTTTTAATATCTAGGCACAGGTACAGGTACAAACACAGAAAAGCATCTAATTACAGGTAAAGGTGCACTTTCTACTTTTTACGTCTTCGTATCACAAGAAGCATCAGCAGAAAGTTATCCGACAAGACCTGAAGATGGCAAATGTGATTTTGCCGAAACGTCGTCAAGACAACCAGCCCGATCCGTCCCAGGACCAAGAAGTTGCTACGCGGAAGAATTCCTGGAAACCAACCACAGCATACAACACCCGCGGAATCCTCAAAACCAACATATATATACCTTCGCTATTGATACCTGGGAACTAGCAAAAACGGAAGAAGACGTAAAATGAATAGAAAGAAAAATTTTGCATGTATATGCCTAGAGCCAATCATAACACAAGAAAACGAAATAAGAAGTAGAATGAATCATGAGATAATGACCGAAATGATAAGCGAAAATATCTTAAAATTCATTAAAGCAAAAAGAAATAAATGGGTCAGATATTTAAAGAAAAGTAAACCAATAAGAGCAATATCGTAGTTGGATAGATTGTATTTTACAAAATTTAAGAATAATGAAGGTTGAAAACCTATAGGGTAAGCGCCTGAACTATAAAGAATATAGTCAATTCAATACAGAAGAATATTAGAACAAACCAGAATCGGTAAAAAGTTATGGTAGGAAATGAAAAAGACCGATCCCTCTAGTAACTTAGATCACAAAGCATATGACACGAGATGTGGCTATAATTCCATGGTACTGAAGAGCCAAGAAGAAGAATAATAAAAACACAAAGTTCGACGTAAATTCTATACGAAGAATTTTTGCAAAGACCTACAAAAACATTTATCGTTGATTATGCAGAGTATAATACCTACTACTAGCAATTTGAACCACCGAACTCTTTAACTAATGGCTTCCACTTATTTGAACAAACGAGAAAACTTGCTTCGTATTGTTTATAGCGACGTTGTCATGTGCAATAATTAAAATTTATAAGTTAATTTGACGTTGAGGTGTACCTGGAAATTAATTTTTATTACGAAAATGAAGAACTGCGTTATTTGTAAAAAGACTGATGGAAAATACAAGTGTCCAGTGTGCCTAGTTTATTAGTGAGTATAACATAACCTCAAATTTCAGAAAGTCATAATCATGTCTCAATTCTTGTAGCTGTTCAGTTTCTTGTTGCAATAAACATAGGCAAAAGAAATGTAAACTTGTTGAAAAGCAGCTGCCACAATCACCAGAGAAAAGTAGTGCAAAATATGAATTTGAAACTGCAGACACAGTACCGGTAAAAAAGTTAAAGTTACTGGGTAAGCATCGTTTGAAATTTATTTTATAGCAATTTAGCCTATTAGTATTGTAACAGTTTCTGCGCTTTAAAGGTTAAATATATACTAGGATAATTATGTTGTAGAAACAGACAAAGATGTAAAGAGTGCGCTAAGCAACCCACACTTGCGCACGTTGTTGAAAAATATTGACACATCAGAGCAACCGGAAGAGATTATGCAAAAAGCAATGTTGGAACCTATTTTTGTAGAATTTGCTGATGCTTGCTTAAAAATAATAGAGCCCCAGAAAGAGGATGACTAATTATAGTAAGCAAATGAGCATAATTTTAAGCTATTATTGTGATTATATTTTTATATACTTACTGACACTAATTGATAAGGTTGTATGCGATGTAGCACTTAAGTAATATATTTTATGAAATTTTCTTTTAATAAAAATACGTTCCTCTTGTAGTTATACAATTTTTATTAGAATTTTGTAAGGTATAACCAATTAACAGCAGATTCAAAACTGAATGGGAAAAGAGGAGATGGGATTGCAATGGACAAACTGTTTTACTAATCCTGAAGTTAATAATTCTTAAAAGTTAGCAGATGTCCAATGTCGAAAGGCATATTTGTAATTGAATTGTGTATTAGCGATATTTGATTTTACTCGTGGCATGGGGCATTAAAGGGAACAGCATACTAGGCTTGGAGCCCATTATGCATGTTGTCACTTGTGATGCTTCATTGCAATAGATTCGATCTAATAAAAGTCAAGAACTGACTCAGTGGAGGTCATCAAATGTTTTTTGGTTCTGGAAACCAGATCCTGAAGCTAAGAGGAGCAAATGCTATGCACCAACATAATATACGAGTTCTTGGCTTAATAATTTTTGCTATTCAGAATAAATAAATAAAATCAATGCAAACAATTTTAAGTGCTATTACAACATATAGGTTGAATTTTAGGGAAATTTTTAAATAAAGATTAACAAAACAGGCGTGATAAATGCTGTTCAAAATTGTATTATTTATTATTACCCCGTATGAATCCCATTATTGGGCAAGGGTCTCCTCCAGGCTTTTCCATTTGTCTCTGTCCTGGGCTGCTGCCATCCAATTTGCACTGGCTATGGATACAAAGTCGCTCTCCCAACGTGTTTTTGGTCGTCCTTTATTTCTTTTGCATGAGTTTGGCTTCCATCGAGTTATCTTTTAGTTCAAAATTGTATTACATAATTTAAAAGTGCTCGAAATACAGTTATTTTTAATTGTTTTTGAATATCATATCGTTGAGCGCTAGAAAAGAGCATACAAAGATTCGAAGAAGAGAAAAATAAAGACTGGTTTGATGCAGAATATGAAGATTCTGTGAAAGAAAAGAGAAAGGCCTGGCTGAGAGTGTTACAAGATCCAACAAATGCAAACCATGAGAATTACAGACAGATCAGAAACAAGGTACAAAGTCTATGGAGGAAAAAGAAAAGAGAAGAAAGGGAAAAGATATAGAATCCTTTGAGGAAACACAAAAATGAAAATTCCAGGGCCTTTTACAGAATCCTGAAGGAAGAAAGGAGAAGCTGTAGTACACAAACAGTAGGAATGAGGAATGAACAGGGTGAATTATGCTTGGATGAAACGATGATATTGGAAATAAGTATGGATAAATCACTATAAGAAATTATTTGTCGGCCACGGGGCACAGCAAAACGAGCAAGACCAACCCCAGGAGCAGACTACAGCTGAGCCTACATGGAAGGAGTTTACAGAGGTGATCAAAAATATGAAGAATAACGAAAGCCCCGGTTCAGATAAAATATCAGCAGAACTGATTAAGCTAGAAGATGAGAAATTAAGGAAAAGACTACATGAAATGATTAAGGAAATATGGTAAAAAGAGGAAAAATATGCCGGAAGAGTGGTCCACAGCTGTAGTATGTCCAATAGGTAGGTACACAAAAAAGGAAGTAAGCAGCAACCAGAGAACTATCGCCCTATTTTACTGTTAAATATTGTGTACAAAATAATGACATCGGTAATAAACAACAGAATACAAGATGAGGCTAGAAATAAAATTGGACAATACCAAGGTGGCTTTCGAAAAGGAAAGTCAGTAATTGATCACATTTTTATACTAGGACAAATCCATAAAAACCCGAGCGAAAGAATAAACCACTACCTACATACGTTATTCACAGATATCAAGCAATATTTCAACAAGTTAAAAAGACCACAGATTTATGAGGCTATGCAAGAATTAGGATTTAATATAGAACTAATAGTGCTGGTAAGAATGACCTTACAAAATACAAAGTTCAAGATCAGATTTCAAGGATGGGAATCGAGAACAGTGGAAAGCAATGTAGGTTTAAAACAAGGAGACCCATTATCTACAATGGTTGTAACGCCTAGTTGTATGACGGCGACAACAAAAATAATTCCTCACACAAATTATCAAATAACAAAATCCTAAACAAGGTCCAGATATCGAAGACAAGGGTTCGACTAGCTGCAGTCGAAGAAGGGTGGTTCGATCTAAGCCTAGGCGCCACCTGTTTAAAAAAACCCTTTTCTCCTCGAAGATAACTTTGGATAAACAGGAATCTTCCTGGATGCGAACTTACCTTGTTTGGTAATTTTTAAACTTATCGTTCAAGACAGAATAAAACACAATTGAAATATACAGTTCACAATATATACAGTGTGTCTCACTGTAGACTGCACCACCCCAGTATTTTGTTTATATATTGTCGATTCAAAAAATTTCTTTTTTCTGATTATACCTCTCACTAAACTGTAATTTTAGGGTATGTTACTTTCCCTTCACGGTGAAATGCTAGCCTACTACGATTTAAAATAAACAGCAAAATTGAAGAAGTCGTATTAGGGATTTTTTACAACAAAATTTTGTTAATAAAAGTTGCTCATAATCGTTCAAATAAGCTAAATCCAAAATTTCATTACAAACAAAAAATATTGAAAATTTTTTTCCTAAAAAATTTCAATGTTTTTTGTTTGTAATGAAATTTTGGATTGAAGAAGTCGTATTAGGGATATTTTTTAACAAAATTTTGTTAATAAAAGTTGTTCTGAATCGCCCAAATAAGCTAAATCCAAAATTTCATTTCCAGTCCAAGACGAATTTTTTAGAAAAAAAATTTTTTCAATATTTTTTGATTGTGATGAAATTTTGGATTTAGCTTATTTGGGCCATTCTGAACAACTTTTATTAACAAAATTTTGTTGTAA